>JBBPCZ010120562.1:0-10303 GCA_037974445.1 Brycinus macrolepidotus | reverse complement strand
CAGAAACAGGGTAGAGAAGAGAAGAGATGAGAGAACCCGGGTTACTCACGGTACCGAATACACAGATGAGTTGGCCACAATGACTGAGCAGTTGTATACTACCGCCAGTCTTTTTAAATACCCTGTGACGTGCGTCATTTCCGGAATCCCGTGCACGTCACGGTCAGGTGCGTGTGACAATAAACTGCATTCGGCAGTCTTGGCTTTTTCTTCTTTGAGTCTGAAGTAACTCCAAACTGCTGACACGTCAGCAAGTCTCACACACAACAGAAACTCATCACGTGATGCATCTTGTCGCAAATCACGTTATGCATGCTGTAATTATTTTCCGTAATTTTTAACGGATCGAAATACATTTTTTATTCCTTCCCGATTTCCGATACAGTAATTTAGGTCAGGATCGGACCGATACCGATACAGAATATCGGATCGGCACATCTCTAATGTAAACATTAGACAACATTTAAAACATTTTTCAAAGCAAAATAGACAGTCACTCACTCACTCACACACACACACACACACACACAATCACGAAAAAGTTCTAGAAACAGTTTCTGAAACACCTCGAAAGTGTAGGGCAGTTTTGGGAGGTATGCAAGGTTGAGGGCATAAATGAGCCCCGTAAGCAGTGTGTGAGCTTTTGCAGTACTGCCGCATCTAGACAACATCTCCTTGCCTTCAAGAAGAACAGATCCATCCACTGGGTCCTCTCCAGCAGCACTATAGATGAACAGAATTATGAGGATGTGCTGAGCGACATCACTGCGGCTGTCCTCCCACATACACTTTACAAAAAAATGAAGACAACTCTGTTGAGAAATAAAAATAGCATTGCTTGAAACATTTGGAGTGACTTCAATATTGTTGCAAAAGGACATGTGCTAAAAATGAGCACAATTAAACATCTCAGATTACAATACGTTGACCAAATCTCAAATTTCACAGTTGTCACGCCCACCAGTCACGTGACGTGCACTAGAACCCGGAAGTGAAGCGCGTCACTTCCTATATAAACAAGGAAGTGCAGGTACTCACTGCTCAGTCATTGCTTGCTATTCCCGAGCCGAACCTACCCCCTCAACCAACAGCAGGTCGCGTCTCTCACCTTGGCTCACCAGGAGCTGGCTGCGGAACACAGGACACCACGGGTGGCGACCCGAACCCCCCTCTCTCTCCCTACCCCTGAACCCAAGATATCATTCCCCGATAAGTGGAATGGTGTAGACGGGAAGTGCAATGTGTTCCTAACTAATGTCAATCTTCTCTTTGAGCTCTAGCCATGAAGGTACCCCACCGACCGCGAGCCCTTCTCGTCTCCCTCCTCACCGGGGAGGCGGCCAAGTGGGCCACGGCGGTCCTGAGAGCTGATGTTGACTTCACCCACTCCTACCCAGACTTCACCACCCAACTCAGGACCGCCTTTCACCATCCGGACAGCGAGGTGGAGACCGACTCCCGCTTGTACCATCTGCGGCAGGGAGACCGTTCGGTGAGTCGCTATGCGACTGACTTTCACACCTTGGTGGTGCAGACCAGCTGGGGTGACCCAGCCCTCCGAACGGTCTTCTACGAGGGATTGGCTCCTCGCATGAAGGATGAACTCGCCGGGCGTGAGCTACCAGCTACGGTTGAGGGACTAATCCAGCTCTGCCTCCGGATTGATCAGCGCATGAGCTCACGCCCGAGGCCAGCCCCTCGTACCCTGCCGCCAGCGGGCCGGACCAGACCAGCGTCCGAACCAGCACCCGTCGGTTCTCCGCCTCCTCCAGTGGACCACTCCGGAGCCGGGGAACTCATGCAGTTAGGGTGTGCTTCTCTAACCCCTGAGGAGAGGGACAGACGATATCACAAGGGCCTATGCGCCTACTGCGCCTCCGGCGAACACCATCGTGCTGTCTGCCCTCTCCGTCCGGGAAACAGTCAGACCAGGTGAATAGGGGAGGAACTCACCTGGTCTCATTACTGCCACCTCCACCATACCGACCGTTTCCCGTCTGACAATTCAGATTCACATCCAGTTGGGCCACCGATGGGTCAGGACCACTGCCTTTGTGGATTCAGGGGCAGCTGGTAACTTCATCGACCAGGCTTTTGCTGCTCAATTGGGTGTGAACATTGAGGCATTATCCCAGCCGATAAACATCACCTCTTCCTCTCTTGCGGCCGTGGGGTTTTTCTTCGTGAAAAAGAAAGACGGGGGCTCAGAACCTGCGTCGACTATCGGGGGCTCAACAAGATTACTGTCCAGAACCGTCACCCTCTTCCACTCACCAGTACTGCCCTGGACGCTCTCTCTGTTGCGTCCGTCTTCACCAAACTGGACCTCCGGAGTGCCTACAACCTCATCCGCATCAGAGAGGGCAATGAGTGGAAGACGGCCTTCATCACCGCCACTGGTCACTACGAGACGCTAATGCCTTTTGGCTTATGTAATAGTCCAACGGTCTTCCAGCACTTCATTAACGATGTTCTTCGGGACATGCTCGGCCGCTGGGCTTTTGCTTACCTGGATGACATACTCATTTACTCCCGCACCATCGAAGAACATATCCAGCATGTGAGAGCAGTGCTTCAGAGGTTGCAGGCCCATCAGCTGTTCTGTAAGTTGAAGAAATGCGCTTTCCACCAGCGCTCCACCGCATTCTTGGGGTTTGTCATATCTTCTCAAAGTGTGGCCATGGATCCCCAGAAGCTGGATGCTGTGCGTTCTTGGCCTCTACCCAGGACACTCAAGCAGCTCCAACGCTTTCATGGGTTTGCTAATTTCTACAGACGCTTTATCCGGGGCTACAGTTCAGTTGCAGCACCTCTTACCTCTCTCACCAAGTCCACCAAGAACCATTTCAACCTCACCCCAGAAGCTACTCAAGCCTTTCACCATCTCTGTCACCTCTTCACCACAGCACTCATCCTCCTCCATCCGGATCCCAACCAGCCGTTCGTTGTGGAGGTGGCGCCTCCAATGTGGGCGTAGGAGCCGTCCTCTCCCAGCGAGGTCCAGACCAGAAACTGCACCCATGCAGTTTCTTCCCCAGAAAATTCAATCCCACTCAGCAATGCTACGGGGTAGGGGACCATGAGTTGTTGGCCATCAAGTGGGCTCTGGAAGAGTGGCGTCACTGGTTCCAGGGTGGCGGTGACCCATTTACGGTCTGGACGGACCACCAGAACCTCCTCACCATCCAACAGTTAAAGCAGCTCAACCCCAGGCAGGCGCATTGGGCCCTGTTATTTGAATAGTTTAACTTCCACCTTTCTTACAATCCGGGGTCTCAGAACATCAAGGCTGACGCTCTCTCTCGCTAACACAAAGCCAAACCACCCCGGACAGACCCCACGTCTGTCCTGCCACCTCACCTCATCATCTCACCTATCCGTTGGGACTTGGAGGACTCTACGTGCCCATGGCTGTCCGTTCCGACACCTTTCAATGAAGCCACTCTTCAGCTCTGGCTGGTCACTCGGGCACTCACCGCACTCTGCTCCTCTTACAAAGAGCCTTCTGGTGGCCCAGAATGGCAGAAGATGTGCAGGAGTTCGTCCGGGCATGTGCTGTCTGTGCCAGGGCCAAATCCACTAACTCACCTACCTCTGGGACTCTCCAACCCCTTCCGGTCCCTCGATGACCTTTGTCACACATTGCGGTGGACTTCGTCACCAGCCTGCCGGAGTCGGACGGTAAGGACAGTTCTCACCATCGTGGACCGGTTCTCCAAGGCTGTTCACCTGGTGGCGCTTACCGAGCTGATATTAGAGCATGTAGTCCGTTTACATGAGTTTGCATGTAATCCGTTTGCATGGGTTCCCCCGGGACATTGCTCGGACAGAGGGCCTCAGTTCACTGCCAAGTTCTGGAAGGCCTTCTGCCGTCTGATCGGTTCGTCTTGCAGTCTCTCCTCCATATACCACCCCCAGACGAACGGTCAGGCGGAGCAGACCAACCAACAACTGGAGCGCTTCCTCAGATGTTTCGTGGGTGATCGTCAGCGCTCCTGGGCCCGCTACTTCATATAGGCTGAGCTCTCCCACAACCTACTCACCTCTTCTGCCACTGGGCTCAGCCCTTTCGAGGTATGCCACGGTTTCCAACCTCCGATGTTTGAACATCAGGAGCCGGAGGTTGATGTACCGTCGGCCCAACAGTTGGTCCGGCACCCCCGGGGCGATTGTTCCATGTTGGTAACAGGGGTTTGGTGGTCAACCAAGAACATCCACCTGCGCACCGAGCCCAAGAAGCTCACCCCCCGGTTTATTGGGCCGTTCAAGATCACCCACCGGATTAAACCTGTTACCTTCCGGCTCCAGCTAACTGCCTCCCTCCGGATCCATCCTGTCTTTCATATGTCACAACTTAAACCTGTTTTCTTCTCTCCCTTAGTGCCCCTGGGTCCAGCCCCCCCACCCCCCCGTATCATCGACGGTGGTCTGGCATTCACGGTCCGGACGATTCTCGACTCGTGTGCCGTGGCACCCAGTACCTTGTGGACTGGGAGGGTTACAGTCCGGAGGAGTGGTCCTGGGTCATCCTCGACCCGTCGCTGACTGCCGACTACCGTCGCCGGGTATCCTCTCTGCCGGGTCCGTCTGGTGCCGGTCCTGGAGGGGGGGAGGGGGGGAGGGGGGGGGTACTGTCACGCCCACCAGTCACATGATGCGCACTAGTACCCAGAAGTGAAGCGCATCACTTCCAATATAAACAAGGAAGTGCAGGTACTCACTGCTCAGTCATTGCTTGCTATGCCCGAGCCAAATCTACCCCCTCAACCAACTCTACGGTACCATGAGTACTTTAAATCCTCTCTCCTTGTTTTGACTGTGTGTGTGAGTGAGAACGTGGGAGTCTCAACTCTTGTTAGAGCGTTCTCATAACAAAGCACGTGGTTTACCTACTCTCTCGTGTTCACTCCGCGATTGGGTTTATCCACCACGCTACACCGGGCAAACAGTGAAGACCAGTCTCCTGACAACAGCGAGCCGACATAAGTTTAACATCTGTAGAACAGATGGCTGAACTCCACAGACTGTAGCCTCTGAATGAACATTGCTCTCTTGCTTTTGACTGCAATTAATTTAAATCAGAGACAAATATCCATTTAGCTTGTTCTTCCAGGTGATATATTTTATTAGCTTTTTACATTCCTGAGCAAAATCTCAATTCTTTCATATCTTACTCAAGAACTAGCCTGCACTTTAAATAATAATCATTAAACTTTTAAACTGGGTCATTAAAAATAATTAAATCATGCTCTACCAGGCAATCTTCAAAAAGTTCCTCTTCTTTCTCGCCAAGGTACACTATGAGGCTACGGATAACTGCATCATGCCTCATCTCAATTCTTTGCTTCTGTGAACAGATTTTAATGTCAATACTGAATCATTATTCATGTACAAGGAATAGTCAAGTGAGAACACAAGAGTACGAGTGTAAAGAGCAGTAATTTGAGCGTATGAAGGAAGAGCCATGTTTTAAAAGATGGAGCGTGTGATTTGTGCTGTAAATGCATTTTACAACAGGTCCTCTTTGGTTCAAAAACGTCACCACAATTTTTAACAAACACGCCTGACTCAATTTGTCCAGGAATGCCCAGAGCCTGGTCCCCGTGACGCCTCGTTTGACCTTCATTAGGGCAGTAAGTTTTGGTGTGTAGTGGTCAAGGTTGAGCATGAAGATCTACTCCTGAATTCCTCCTTCATCTGAAATGACAAAATATTCACCAATACAGCATTAGAAACCAGGCAGATACAAAATAAAGAGAGGGTAAGTTCTCTTTGTATTGGGTGATTAAAACCCTGTAGCTTTTAATGGTGGAATGAACAAGGTAGTACCTTTTGCAATGCTCAACTCTAAAAGAGGAACATCAATTTGTCTTCCAATTGTAACTTTGACAGAATCGCATTTCAAGTTTAGTAGTTCATAAAAGAAAATCTAAAACAGAAAATTGTTAGTTCCCAATGAAGCATGCAACAGGATTTGAAGACTTTACTTACCTCAGCTTCACAAAACAAAGCAGGCCATCCATCTTTGAAGTCATCAGCTGCTGGACTGCCTCTCACAGCCTCAAGCCTTCGATAGGAGAATGTTTTGGCCATTTTTTCTTGAATCACCTAAGTGTTCTTCTTTACATCATTAAGAAGCTCCTGTCTCTCCATCTCCAAAGTCTCACTAGTTTCTCCTTTTGGATGCGGAGGAAGGTAGTTCACCTCTGCTCTCTTCAGCCTCTTACAATTTTTTGTGTCTGAATTACAGCATGTTTAAAATCTTAAATGCAACATCTTCAGTACTGTGCTTTCTACTCTTATGTGATGCAAAAGTTGTATATATATATATTAGCACTGTAGTCACAAACTTCAAAAACGCAATGAACAGTTTCATACTTTTTTGGATGAGCTCCAATGTGTTCAAAATATTGCCTTTGTGTCAAAACTACTTGAATTACATACAAGAAAATAAAATGAGACGCTGTGACCTAATTATACAGTTTGTGTATGATCTCTAGACAAATGTGTGCGAAGTGCACCCCAACTTTTAAATGAATAAAGACAATCTGAGTACAAGCAAGGTTGTGACCAGCCTTGACCAGTATGTAGACGTTTCAATCTATAATGCTTTAAAAGCTCTAATCGTTTTTATGCCCTAAAGCTGCAGTATTTGTATGGCCATGTCATTACAATATAGAAGGCCTACTGTTTCTCCCTGATGACACTAGCCTTAAAATCTGTCTGCCCGTCCTCCTCCCTAGACCTCAACTGCCCACTGCACTGGCTCCTTCCATAAGTAAGGTCTCCCTGTAAATGAACAGAAACAATCTGTGATAAAACAAACAAAACCTTTATCCATAATTACATACTACATTACACAGGGGAAAAGATCAGAAATATCATGCAATTCTACATAAAAGGGATATATGGGTAAAGATTTCTTCTTACCGAAATGAATCTAATGCTGGAGCGATAGACAAATCACTCCTACACACCCCTCAAGTCACACTCCACTGTCTTATCCTGTAGCCTATGCCTCACTGCTGTATAGTTCTGGTTCCTGTTGATAAAAACATACGCTTTCTTTTAATTACTGTATAATGAACACTTGTGTAACAGAAATGACTTACAGTAACAAACAAGTACAAGTACATTAATTGACAAGTAACGACGAGACTGGACTCTCTTTAAGATCCTTTCCACTTGGTTTAATGTTCAGTTAAGCTCAATATACTAATAACAAGCAACAAATAAAAAAGAATGTTGACTAGAAAGCCTTATACTGCGAGTAGTTCAGTTCCAGGTGACACTTTAGGATAGTAAGAGGCATTTTACTAAAAGATTTAATGTTGTAAGAAACCTGACATTTCCAAATGAAGTATGTAGGATTTAGTGTGAGAGTCTGGGCTGTTCTGGGTTGCTGTAGGAACATGACGGACTCTGTGAAAGAGGACAGACTCCCTGTGCAGATATGAAGGACCATTCTAAGCTAACAAACTATCACTGCCATCTGGTAGAGCCGCATCCACATGCGTTTCTTTATTTATTAACTAGGCCTAATTGCTCCGTAATTTTCCACAGGCGTAAGAACGACTTACCTGGTTTATAATAATCAGCATACACACGCCTCTAGCAAACACAGGTTGATTTTTTTTATTTTTGGTGCAATTTAATAACTGCTGTTTTTAGGTTAAAATTTGTATTTCTGGATGTATTTGCAGCGACAAAAAAACATTTAAATAGTATTAGAAAATCTTTAATAAAACGTGATTGTCCCACACAGTTCTTTTATTACTTGAATAAAATGTGTACATATTTAAAATTTTACTTCAGAAGTTCTAGTTCTCACAGAATCTTGATGTTACACTGTAGAAAAAACAATTCATTTAATATATTTTACAATACCACAACGTTCGTTTTTCAGTGTGTGCAAACGCCACTGCACAGTGTGAACAGTGTGAAATTCTTTCTCTGCATTTAACCCATTCACCAGGTGAAGGAGTGGGCAGCCACCAATGTGCACCCGGGGAGCAGTGTGTGGGGACGGTATCTTGCTCAAGGGTACCTCAGTGGTGCCACTGGCAGTCCTGGGAATCGAACCCACAGCCTCCCGATCACATGGGCAACTCCCTAACCACCAGGACACCGACCTTCCTTTAGCAGAGAGTAATTATGACCAAATTTTTGTACAGCAGGTGTTTGTGGGCTCAGCCTTTCACTCTCCAGGTTTGAGTCAGTAAAAATGAAAAACTCACCGGTTTTACCAGTGCAGTAGTGATGTGCGATACTACAAGATTTGGTATCGATCCGATACCAAGTAAATACAGGGCCAGTACTGCCGATACCGATACCAATATCGATACTTTTTAATAATTAAGGTGGATGCATCATCAAATTGCTAAATCTGAATGAATTAGCATGACCTTTAAGTGTTCTGTGATTTTTCCTTTGGATTATTAATTAGTTAAAACCCAGTACAGAATTTGGGCAAAGTTATAAATAGAAAATACTTTATTATCATAATAACAACAACAATAGAACAATAACAAAACAAATTTTCTTAAATAAAGAAAGTACACAAAATTATCACAGCAAAGGGTTTCTCTGAACTCTCATACTTGGAGCTCTTGTTCTTTCTGGACATATTTAAGTACTTTTTATTTCCATTTGCGAAGGAGAAAGTTTGAGAAATTGCTGAAAGTGACAGATGAGTCTGGGACAGAAGGTCAACATGTATTTTCTGATCTTATAATCTTAAAGGACGTGACACGCTTTGTCATTCAGGATTCAGAGTGTAGGGCTCTGCTTAGGTCATTAAAGTCTTACTTTTACTCATAAAACATTATATCTGGAGGGTGCTGTGATCTGATTGGCTGAAACTCACAAAATTTAGCATGAAGGGCTTTTCTTGAGCTGAAGCCGTACTTTTATGACTTACACAGTTTAGGACTTGGTAAATATGGAGTCATTTCAGATTCACCCGCAACATGTTTACACTGTTGGCATCATGTCTGATCTCAGATCAGTCTGGAAATGTGTCTGATTTTGGCCTCAAGAATTCCAGACTCATTTACACTATAAGTCAAAAGTTTTTGCACACCGCAGGTTTTTACCACTTCTCCATTTATTTCATAAACTGCAGATTTTCATTCTTGTTAAACACTGGAAAGATGTTGAGTGGACAACCATAAATGAACATCTGTCAAATAAAACAAGTTTCCTTTATAAGATGGAAAGAATCTGTAACAGTGCAAGTCTGACATCCTGTTAACTGGTTGGTTGTGATTCGGAGTCAAGTTCTAGACTGTCCTTTAATTAAATGCACTTGTTAACTGTTTTATCCCATTAGCTGTCACTTAATAGCTTGTTAAATATACACATTATAATTATAATTAAAATGATGTTAGGTGGCTTTTATTTAGGTCATAAAGTAAAAACACTGAGAAAAACACTGCTCATCTAAACAGTTTTTAAATTTTATTTTCAGACTGTTGTACAATGCGTTACATACAGAAGTGGGAACCCAACCTCAGATAATTATGAAATCTGTGCAAGTGTAGAACACAACTTGACTGCATCATTTATAAATGATTCTTAATGAATATTAAAATCCTCAAACAATTTTAATGCATAGCTGACAGAAAAAAATGCATCTGATTTTATTCATTTTTTTTATTCATTAATTTTTTGCACAAAGAGAGCAAGAGGTGTTTACTACTTATAGACATGTAAGCAGGACATGTCTATGTATGTGTGGTGTGTGTGTGTGTGTGTGTGTGTGTGTGTGACTATTTGTGTGTGTGTGTGTGTGTTTTTTTGTTTTTTGGGGGTTTTTTTGTTTTGTTTTTTTGTTTTTTTGAATAATTAAATGAAACTATTTTCTGCTCCTGTTGATTGGAGATCTGCTTCTGGATCTCCTGCAAAAGAGAGAGAGAAGAAGAGAAGTAGTTAATGGAGTGTATATACAACAGCGCAATAACAAACCCCTCGATAACACCTACATTTCCTCATTAAAACTAAATCCTAAGGTCACCCAGTAATCTGTTTTTTTTTTCTTGAGCAGCAACTAAATCAAGAGTACCTGAATACATCCTATGAAAAGTCTGGAAGCTTTTCACCTGCACCTCATTTCTTACCTTCTAGCAGGAGGTGAGCGCGCAGGCCTGCGCTGTCTGGCAGGAGGAGAGTAGCCGAGTGATCTGGAGTCTCTCAGTGAATCTGCTGGAGCTCTCAGACGAGGGGGGCTGAGGAGAAACAAAACAGGTAAACAAAAAAGGATGATTTTAATCCTAACGATAGAGGAGATTTTATTTCTAGTGGA
>JBBPCZ010120561.1:0-10305 GCA_037974445.1 Brycinus macrolepidotus | reverse complement strand
TTTTTTTTTCAGAGCTGTATGTGTGTGTGTGTGTGTGTGTGTGTGTGCGTGCATGCGTGTACTGTAAATGGTAGACATGGCTTTGATTCAGAGATTCAGACACATGGCAAAGAGCATGGGTGGACACTCATGACATCACATCACATCCATATGTGCTTGTGGAACATCTGGTTCTGTTAGTATGGCCTCCGGTGTTCTGGGAAGATTCTGGAGCCTAGCTGCAGGGATTCCGCTCTGTTCAACCACGTGAGCATTAGTGAGGCTAGACACTGATGTTGGAAGGCCGGGCTCTCAGGAGATGTTCCAATTCAACCCCAAAAGTGCTGGATGGGGTTAATGTCGGGGCTGTGAGCAGGCCAGTTAAGGTGTTACGCATCAAACTATTCTTTTATAGACTTTGCTTTGTGCTCGGGGGCAGTGTTAAGGAAAAAGGCCTTCCACAAGCTGGCACCACCAAGTTGGAAGCACATTATTCTATAGAATAGTGTTTCTTAGTCCTGCTCCTGGTGACCCACAGCACTACACAGTTTTACTATTCATTGCCTTTACCCATTTAACCTACTTCATAGTGTTTTTTGTTTATTTAGTTTGTATTGTTTGTGGCATGCTAGCGCTTTGTTTGCACTACTGCAGTGGAGTGTGATTGGGCCGTGAGGCAGGGACATCGCACCATCACAGTGATGTGTGACTGGGTCACGAGGCAGGGAACTTGCACGTTGCAGTAGGGTGTGTGGGGGCCGTGAGGCAGGGATTTTACACTGTTGGAGCAGAGTGTGCGGGGGCCGTGAGGCATGGGCCTTGCGCTGTTACAGTCGAGTGTACTGGGCCTGCAAGGTGTTACTTTGCACCTTCATGGTGGAGTGTGATTGTGCCACAAGGCAGGGAATTTGCACCACTGCAATAGAGTTTGACTGGGCCGTGAGGCAGGGACTTTGCAGTGTTGCAGTAAAGTGGGACTGTGCTGTGAGGCATTATTTTGCACTCCTGGTTTCCACCAAACCCCCCAAATTCATCTGTGAAACGTCCAAATGTGATAACACCCTGTCTTGTGTGGTCATATCACATATGCTTGGGTGAGGCATAGTGATTATATATAAGAAATATAAAAAATATAAGAAAATAAGAAATAAGCAAAACATTAAATAAAATGACCTCCATTTAATTAGTGTGTTTGCAGTGTTTCCTGTTGCTTATTTAGAACGAACACAATAACACAAAGTTATTGGGAAAGTTATTAAGAGAACGCCACAGAAACCCAGAAAGTTCCAGACTTTTATGAGTAGTGCTCTCTCTGCTGGCTGGTGCTGGGACTGCAGAAAAATGAAATAACCTTTTTATAAATTGCACTCATTTGACATATCAAAACAATTCTCTGCTCTTTAATTGACGATTACAAATCATAAACTGTGATGCTGGGACAACAATGCTGTAGATAGATAAACAATTTCTTTTTGGATTTTGCTTTGGATTGACACCCCCCCTCCCAACACACACACACACACACACACACAAACACACATTTTCCTGTTATGCCAAATCGGGCACAGTCTCAGAAGTTGGCATGAATTTCCTGGCATTGTCAGTGTGGAGGACAGGAAGAGAGGGTAAAACATGTGTGATGATAACAGATCTCTACACTCATCACTTTAAGAAGACTACAGAGACCAGAGACCACATTAAGCGAACTGTCTAAACTATTTTAAACTCTCTATCTGCTGTATCAGCACCTTCGATTAGCGCAGCCACTAACGTCAACACATTTCCCTTTACTTAACACATCTGTAGTTGAAGCCACTGAGCACCTGCTGGAGCCAACGCCTGCTGGGTTCCATCATAACTGCTGTTATCTATATAAATGAGTTTCATGTCAAATGGTGTTCTGTTCTTGTCTAAGTACAGGGAAATGATTTCTCACTTTATTTTGACGTACCTATATTTTCAAGTACCTATAGATTATTTATAGCTACTTGGATTGTTAAAAAACTCTCTTTTGATTAACAACAGGTCTAAGTTTAGGTTTAGGATTAGGATTAGATTTGTTTTACGGTTAAAGTTAGGGTTGGGTTTAGGGTTAGATTCAATAGAATCTTTTATATTCAACTCAGTGTTCAGTTACATGTAATAGATAATTACTTAAAGACCTGCTGAGCATCTACAAAACATTAACAGTGGACCACCCAAATAAAGTGCTCCCAGATTATTGTCTGTGGTACTGTGATAATTATCCGCACAATACAAATGCAGCACGGAGAAATTAGACTGAAAAATGCTGGAGTATTCTCATGCATATATTTCTCCTACCCGCTGGGCCTGGGGTAGATTCACACAGTGCAGTTGTTCGTTCTCTGTGTTCTGCTGCTGACCTTAGTGTGGGTGGTCTCAGAGGAACTTCCCACCATGCTGAACCAGGTGACTCAGCAGAGGATGAGAAAAAGAAAACCTCTGGATATATGGATATACTGGTAAATGCTCACAAATAAAAAGTTTCAGTACAAAACCGTGGAAAAACAGAAAAAGCAGCTCATTACAATGCAGTTAAATGCCCTAAATAAATGTGTTGTCATTGTTTACTCCAAAGTAATTATTCATAATTAAGATATTTTAAGTGTAATGCAGCTGAATGGTCTCATCATAACCTCTTCTGTTTCCTAGATGAGGGGTGTGAAACTGTGGGCCAGAGCAGGAAGATCATCCAGTAGTCCAGTCTTCTGGTCTGGTCAGAATCCATGTGGTTTCGATGGTGAAACAGCATGGTTTATGACATCTGAGATGATTTAGAAACTTTCTGGAAATGGTGAAATACAAGATTATTTTACATTTTACGGTTTTATTCAATGTTCCCCCACAGGTCTGATGCTTTGCACTCAGATGATCATAAATATGCAGTGTATATAAATATGCATAAACATATATTTATGTAAATATGTATATAAATATGCGTCGTGACCGTACTCTTGCAAGCTAAACAAACGTTTGGGAATCTCTGCAAAAAAAAATAAAAAAATCACAATTTGCAGTCAGACACTGGATTTACTGCAATGGGAAAATATTACTATGGAGGTATCCTTTTGTTTCACCTCTTTATTGAACAAAATGTCAGTTCTGATAACCATTTTGTAGGTGTGTTCCAGATTCAGTATAGTAGGGCTTTAGGTTTTAAAGTCATTGCTCCCTGTGTTGTGATGAACTGTATCTACACACTGTCATGGTTCCACCTGTGCTTAACTAAACACACCTGCAGTTCATCATGGGCTCATTATCTGCCATACTTATACCCCTCAGATAGACTTGGAAAAGTGCAAAGCCCCTGTGCTTCCTACTTTAGTTGTCCCTGGCTTTGACTCTGCTTTCTGATTTCATACAGCTCTGTAGAAATACAACGTGCACTAACAGTGTGGAGAAAAAAGCATTCATTTACTTGTTTTTGTTACTTATAGTATACATGTACACTTCCAGTGCAAAAATACACTCCAGATTTACACACATAATTTCAAGGATGAACATAAATATCTGTTTAAAAAAACAAAACTGAAACGGAAAATGTATTCAGACACCACAAATTAATAGCATTGCTATTTTGTTGCAAGACCACTGTTGACAGTTTTAATTTTGTGAAGTCTACGGTGAGAAGTAAATAGTTTTTTGAAGCATTGTGGTTCAATTCCCCTCGGAAAACTGCAATGAGGGTCCTTGCGTTAAACTCACAAATTCAAATCTTCCATACATTTTCAGTGGGATTCAAGTCAGGAGACCGACTTCGCCATGCTTAAACCTTTTTCGAAACCAGTCTTGATTTATTTTTTTTTGTTTTGCAAAAAAACAGCCCTATTTAATGACACTCCCACCTTTATACTTCACTTTGTGCATGATGTTCAAACACGATGAAATACATCTGATTTATCTAAGTGCTTGGAGGCAAATTTTAGATGTACATTTCTGAGCTTCTTTCTATCTTTCTTTCTTTCTTTCTTCTTTCATCTTCTGTTTCTTTTCATGATAGCGCTTAAATCTTCACAATGTCTCTTCTAAACTTACAAAGATAAACTTATTTTTGCAGCAGTATGTATGTATGTATTACAAGTACATAATACTGCTGCATATATGTATAATATACATATATAACAGTTCAATGTGTGGTAATTATACATATTTATATATATATATATATATATAAATAAATAATACATATACAAATGTATATATATATATATAGTGAAGTGTATCTAAATTATTGGTCAGTAATATAAAACACTCAAACAATCTCTTAGCATCAGCTTTGAAGACTCATATATTTATACTTTGTTCATTTAAAAATAAAATAATTTTGTAAATTATGATGCACCAAACAGACGACAGAAGACAAGAAGACACAGTTCATTATGATGGAGCTGAGAGGAGCCTGTCCTGGTCAAAGGCCCCTGCAGCCTTTAGGTCAGATGAAGTGCTGTTTCCCAGTTCTGGTCCTGGAATAGCCCTGCATGGCATATTTCTTTTCCTTTTCTAACACACACCCATGTTCAAATGTTATAGTTATATTGCATTTTGTTCTTTTATTTACAAATACTTGTGATATAGAGTTCAGTGTTATAAACTAAAAGATTTTTTTTTGTGAAGTTATTAAATGATTACCATACTATAATGATCTATTTATAGTACAAAATTTGATTGCTACTTTTGAAAGATGAGGTATTTTAGACTTTAATTTACTTGTAAGTTTCTGCACAAATTCCTAAGTTATTTTAGAATGATCTACAGCTCCATTCATCATTTCTGTTTCACATTACTTCATTTAATCAGTGTGTTAGACCAGTTATTCTCAAACCAGTATTCAGGACCCTTTAGACAGTCCACATTTTTGCTGCATATCAGTTCCCATAACATAGAGACGGAGCAAAAATATGGACAGGTTTGAAAACTACCATGTTAGAATAAGGAAAACAGCTCAATGTGTGCTAAATAGTCAGTCCAGGACCAGGTTGCTGTGCTCTGGCAGTGAAATCACAGTGTGGAGCAGTATGAATTCAAAGAAATAGTTCAGAAACAAATCTAAAATTTACGAATCACAAAAAAATTTAGTCTAGTCAATTTGAGTTTTAACTGAACCACCACTTTAGAAAATGTGTATGCATATCTGTGTGTGTGTGTGTTTGTGTGTGTGAGTGTGTGTGTGTGTGTGTGTGTGTGTCAAAAAGTCAGTTTATGTTCAAACAGTGCTAGAAGCAGTAGACAGGCCCAGCCCATGAGCAAACCGATATTCTGCAGAAAAAACATAAGATAAGGATGTGGAGAGTGAACTCTACTCATCTCGGGCATCTAGAGGAGAGAGAGAGAGAGAGAGAGAGAGAGAGAGTGATGTAAAAATTGGTCGGCATTTTGATTTGCTTTAAATAAACTAAGCTGATAATTAAGTTGCTTCCTCACCATCTCTACCAGTGAGAGGTAAAGGAATATGCCGGCGGTGACGGTGAAGATCCACTGTTGGACCTCCATTTCCGAGGAGACGAAGAGGCCGATGTAGAGCCCCATGAAGGCTGTGAGAGCGCTGAGGAAATTCATTAGCATGGCACGCCGCACAGACAGCCCGGAGCTTAGCAACACTGCAAAATCACCTACAGAGAAGAAAACCACATTCTGCTCTTATACAGGAGGGTTCCAGGAACAGGAACCAAAAGAATCAAATTGACACACTTTTCCACTAACCCTAGAGTGCAAATTTTTGCTTCTTTAGTTTAGAACTGGTTTAGAGCAATGCTATCAAACATTACATGAAAATAGTCTTCTAAATCTTTTTTTTTTTCTGTAAATACACCCCCCAAAATCTCTCACAACCTGCTCAAAGCACATCCAGCAGACTTGCTAGTGTGGTTTAGGACACAGTATGGACACTTAGGACACTATAAGCTATAAAAATGAACAAATTGTCAATGTGCAGGCAAACGCTGCGGTCAACCTTTGCCTCAGGAGTAGGAGTGTAAAAGCGTAAAAAAAGTGTAAAGTCTCATTTGTCATACGTGAACACACCACAGCACACAGTGTGAACAGCACAAAATTGTTCTCTGCATTTAACCCATTCACCCAAGTGAAGCAGCGGGCAGCCAGGAACACGGCGTCCGGGGAGCAGTGTGTGGGGAACTGTACCTTAATCAAGAGTAACTCAGTGACGCCACTAGCAGCCCTGGGATTTGAACCCACAACCTTCCAATTGCAGGGGCACCTCCCTAACCACTAGGCCACCAGTGCTGATCTAAAATATGTTTTTAGGGCAACAACCACTATAAATATAGACAAATCTGATCTGAGAACAGCCATGTCTAGCCCTGATGTCTTATACAGCTGTTCTGTTTTGGTGGCTGGTGCAGCGTAGTGTGTGACATCGCTGCCTTCCGAGCAGGAGAAGGGTTTGATTCCTACCTTGGGTGACACACCACACTACACCAATAAGAGTCCTTGGGCACGACTCCTAACACTACATTTACCTACATCTGTAATACACAAAAGATTGTAAGCCACTTTGGATAAAAGCGCCTGCCAAATGATGCAAATGTTTATTTTTACACCTCACAGTAAGTCATACTGTGTCCTAAACCACACTGACAAGTCTATGCCACCTTAATAAAGAGCTGGATGTGGTTTGAGTGGGTCAAGAGAAGTCACGTTTGTTTATATAGCCCATTATCATACACAAAGGTCATTCAATGTGCTTTATGGTAATAGAGTAAAATATGAATAAATAAAAAAAACAGAAATACATTTTTATAAGAAATACATTTTATAATTATAATATATTTTTACATAGAAATGAAAGATTTTATTGTATTTAAGGTGGGTGACTACTGACTTAACGATATTTGCCTCGTGGTTCCAGTTCCAAACAAAAGAAGCAAAATTTGGAATCCAAACCTGTCTTGGCTGAAGGACTACATGTGGGCTAAGTGGAAAATTGTGTAATTTAGATTTTGTGCCAAGCCATCCATTTACGACTGATGTTGATTCACTGCCCAACACTATTTTTTACTGATCTTTTAGGTCAAAACAATTACTACATAAATTCAAGCCTATTACAATGGTGCAAGGATGGGTATCAAGTTTCACTCCTGGAGGGCTAAAGTCCAGCACAGTTTGGTGATATCTCTATTCTTAACACTTAGGTACTATTTGTATTTATTGTGCTTATTTTTATAAATATAAAATATTATGTTATATATATAAAATTATATATATATATATATATATATATATAGTACTTTATAATTATGTAGATCTTACAGTAGGCCATTTGGCATGGTGATATTTAATGAATATTTGTCTTTTGGGTTTTGTCTTTTCTTCTACGTTCTTCCAATTTTGTGAGGGTTTTGGGTTACAGCAGTAGTTATATGAAAAAGATAAGGGTTAAAATGATGGAGAGTGCTGGAGAAACTATGGAATGCATTCCTCTACCTAAAAGCCAACTCACCCATTTCGTGGGGGATCTCATGGCACAGTATGGCCACTGTGGTTGCTACGCCAGTCTCAGCTGAGTTGGAGAAAGCAGCCCCCACTACTAAGCCATCTGCAAAGTTATGGAGGCTGTCGCCCACTATCACCATTATGGCCAGCAGTGGAATGCCTTGTTCTGGAACAAAATGGGCGAGAACAAAATGGAAACTGATCTGTAAGGTCGGATAAGGACATACAATATGATGTGTGCGCGTGGGTGTGTGTGTATGTGTTCTCTTACTCTGCTGCCGAGCAGGACTCATGGTGGGCTCCACCGGCTGTACTTCTGTACATTCCGTTTCCTCTAACGTCCTCTGCAAACAACATTATGCAAAGATCCACTCAGAGACACTCTGTGCTTTCATCACATTACAACTCTGCAAAAAAGCCATTCAGAAAAAAACTTAAGAAAATGTATTGAAAATAAGATTTAAATACTTTTTTTTACAGGGAAAAAATCTGCCAATGGGGTAATTTAAATTCACTTAGTAAGATTTCTTGAAATGAGTAATAATATAAATATCTTAAAATAGTAAGAAAATATTCAAAATGTTTCACTTCATACTGCAGCTGAGTCTCAGATTACAGCAATATAGTCTTATCAATAGATTTGGATGAGGGAAACGTCCCATTTACATCCAGTATATATATATATATATATAGATATATAGATATAGATATAGATATAGATATAGATATAGATATATATAGATATATATATATATATTGTTTTACATTTATGGCATTTAGCAGGCGCTTTTATCCAGAGCGACGCACATTACAGCTCAAGTAGTCCACATCTGTTCTTCAAACCTGTAAAGCTAGACTTAAATCAACTTCTGCTATCCAACCAAGTTACCGTCAGCTACGTTACACAGCTAAACAAGTCCTGTCGAAGAAAAGTCAGAGGTTAAGGGTCAAAAGTAAGGAAGGCATGGAGTTAAGAGTGTAAGTGGGGCCCAAAAGGTTTTTTTTGTTTTGTAAGAAATGAATAAGCAATAACAAGAGGCCTAGTTAGTCACCAAGGTGCTCCTCGAAGAGGTGGGTCTTCAGGCGATGCCTGAATTTAAATCAGTGAAATTACATGTACTAATCTTTGTCAAGAGTATTGATATTTACTGCTAAGTAGAAGAGTTCTGACATAAGCTAACGCATACTTTCGTTGGACTTCAGACCATTTCCAATTATAATCTATATATGGATTCAAAGACTGCAGACAGACCTTACTAAAACATGCAGCAGGAGGAGGTTCTGTCACACTGCTGGGAGGGGCTTTAGTTGTCGAATGAGTCTTAGAGAGATGGCTGCATTTACATTGCTATAACATCTGGCTAAAATGCATGCAGACCACCCACAACCCTCTCTTTTGCATTTTCTCCCTGTGTCTTTTAATAGTAGAACTGAAGTTAAACGCTAACAAGCAGCTTGTTCAGAATCACAGAGTACTGTGCTACACTGAGACCAGACTGCTAACTGCTAACCGAGTGTTTGGCAGGCACCCAGGCTGACTAGCTCATTGTTTACATTGATGGAGAGCTGGAAACCATACCATTCTTCCTACTGAATGAGAGCACTGCCAATTAACTGTCTCAAGGACCCTCTCACTGGATGGCAAGTGGTCTTGTTGGCAATCGAACAAAAGGCCTAAACACTGACATGGAAACTGACATGAAATCTGTGCTTATTTACTGCACATAATCTTACAGTCATTGTAAAAACTTTGCTGTGTTTACACTGTGAGGTGCCGTCACAGTATTGGAAGGGGCTTTGGTTGTGGAAAGACAGATGCATTTACACTATAACATCCGGCTAAAATGCATCTCAGACCACCACCTGAACTGGTTTGAATGATCAGATTTTCACACTTGATGTTCACACAAGCATATGTAGGTGATTAATCCCTATCCAGATATAACAAAGATCCATTAAACAACTAGTGCTAAAGTAGATCATTGGCTGGGTCTCTGTATCTTATTATTGAGCATGGAAACAGAATCTTATCTTCTGCTTGTATCATGTTTAAAATGGGATTTAAGGTGATGGGAAGAACTAGATGTTAATATTAAATCTGTGCTTACCCCATTCATTTGCTTAATGCAAGCATTTACATCTAATCTGTTTGTTTTTTTGTGTGTTTGTTTTTGTGAACGGCTTTTTTGCAGTGGACCTTTAGATTACATCTGAATCCACCACCAGTGTGTTCTCAGCTTCTGTCATACAACACTCTGCATTCTAAGACAGGTTATCTTATCAGAAGAAAAAAAAAAGATTTGATTTAGTATGAGATCATTTCACTTGTTAAAAACACAACACCTAACACGTGTGGCAGCCCCAGAGGAACACACAGAGCCACACTGACCAGCTGCATGGTAGACACTGATTTCCCCCGATGCCCTTCTCCATTACAGCTCAGCTCCACAGACAAGCCATGAGAGTGACTCTGCGAGAGAAAACAAACAACGTTGTACATAAAGATAAACATGCTTCTACAAACACACAGACTACATAGTATGCGCACCACCATTCAAAATTACATGTCATATTAATCATTATTTTAAAATAATAATTGCAATTGAACAAACCATGATAGCATAAACATACAATGTAGATTTAGTCCAATAATTTTAAGACACCTGTGACGGTCACCTCGTCCCCATCACGCCTGTCCCGGTCTTTGTCCCCTGAGTTTTAGGTTTCCCCCTTGTTCTCCCTGTCTTTCCGTGTTTCTTTCGTCCCGTTACTTTTGTCCGGTTTAGGTTGCTCCCTCGTTCCCTACCTAGTGTGTCTGTGTGATTTGTACCCCTCCCCGTTAATCCTATCCACCTG
>JBBPCZ010120559.1:0-27989 GCA_037974445.1 Brycinus macrolepidotus | reverse complement strand
CTAGATTAATCTAGATTAATTCCAAGATTACAGTGAGATTAATCTAGATTAAAAAAATTAATCTATGCCCACCACTACTATAAACACACACACACACACACATATATATATTGCTGCAGCTTAGGCTAACTACACTCCAAGCCCTCTAGTTACTACTTTACATCCTTAATAGTTGAGCTACCCAGGCACAAAGAGCCTTAAATTACTAGAAATACCATGGGGAAACACTCACAGGTATGTGGTGCAGCTGGAGTTGGCCAGAGATGGGTGAATGGTGACCGGAGGAGAGTGCTGGGCGGCGAGCAAGAAACCAAAGGCCAGGAGACAAAGACTTAAACAGGTGCCTGAAGAAAAAAGAAAGAGAAAGAAAAGGAGGCAGAGAGAGAGCACTGAATTAATAATAGCACTGTTCAGAAACTCAGGCTAAGCAGCAATTATGCATGACAATCACAGAAATGCTTTTTAAAGATCAAAGAGATTTTATATTATAAGACGACTTTCAATCACAGTTCCAGAGATATGAAATTTGTGATCATGCAGAACTCAGCGAAGGCTTTCTCATTGCTCTTCATCTCATGAGTAGCCATCTAAACAATACTATCATGATGGTTTTACACATACATTGGCTGGTATTGTGTTGTATACCACACCACAGCCACAGCACAGGGACTTCTAGGTTACCACTGGCATATTATGTTCATTATTGTGAATTGTCACTGGTAAATGAACACATTTGCAAAACGAAAACATTACTGTAGGTACATATTCAAATCCAACTCTGTGTGCTCTCACCGATGATGCTGCCTAAAGTCAGTCTTCGCCTCCCCACCCTCTCCACCAGCCACACGCCCAGCAGGGTGAACAGAAAGTTGGTGAAAGTTGTCAGCGAGGACAACCAGATGGCCAGCTTGTCGTCCCGCACTCCTGACATCTGCAGAATGGTGGCGCTGTAGTACCTGCAGGAAGGAGAACAGCGGTTGAAAAGCAGCATTCTCATGCTTACTGGTGTAACTACTGGTGTCACTTCGTAGCTGAGAAGAAAGTGAGGAGATCTACCTGAAGTGTTAAATGGTGATAAATGAAAACGGCTTTCTAAAAATAAGTTCTGCATTCGGTTTGTGTGTTTTGCAAAACTGAGAACTATAAACAGGAGTGAAAGGTGCGCAGAATGGAAACATCTCATAAATGAGTGTTTCATGTCATATACGTTTCTCTAAAGAACTAAAAACGAGTGTAACACTATAAAAAATAAAATAAGGTGCATCAGATCAAGAAAACTAAGAGAAAATCTCTATAAAAGCTTCAAACATGAGGTGTTTAGATAGTAAACCTCTAATTTGACTAAAATCTCCTTGCTTTAGATTTAAAATTAGGGAGATGTACATTTTGTGACACATTTCACTTTTTTTTTTTTTTTGTTTAATTACATTTTGTAAATGCAAATTCATTCATTTTCTGTAACCGCTTAATCCTCACTAGGGTCGCAGGTACCCAGAGCCTGTCCTGGTGTCAATGGGCGCAAGGCAGGGACGCCAGCCCACACACTCACAGTCAATTTAGAATCCCCAATTCATCTAACAAGCATGTCTTTGGACTGTGGGAGAAACTGCAGACCCTGGAGGAAACCCACACCACCATGAGGAGAACACACACACAAGGCCAGGACCCTGGAGGTGTGAGGCACAGCGCTACACACTGTGCCACCACATTTTTAAATATAATTTGCTGCTATAATTTTATGCTTATATAAAATACATGCATGTCTTATGCTGTAAATATTAAAGGATTACAAGCAAAATTATACAGTTTAAAGCATAGACAGTTATGAAAAACTGTTTCTGCAGGTCTGGGTAACCTGCAGATTTACAGAATTTTCATTTTAGCCCAAACGCAGTTAAACCGCAAAGACATCTTTGCTTCTTTAGTTCTGCACTGGAGCTACAAAGTTCTTAAAGAAGCAGGCAGTTGGTCAGTATTCTTTATGTACCGTGAATCATGATATGCCCAGAAAAGAATACTGTGGCATAATTTACTTTAATAATCCTATATTATATTTGTGCTGTTCACACTGTGTGCTGTGATGTGTTCACATACGACTGAATGATCACTTTCACTTTCACTGTATTTCCAACCAGCACTAACGACTAATAGAAGCGAACACCCCACCAAATAGGATTAAGCTCAAAGGCATGTAGGACTTCATAAATAAGAGTATAAGCTCTTTTCTAATGACAGACACAGTCTGCAGTGGTGTTCCTCCTTTTCTCCAGCCAATCGGAGCCACTTCACCTGAGTGCCAGCCAATCAGATGGCAGCCCTGCAATCAAACTCAGGAACCTCCTTCACGCTGATGTCATTTCATCCTCATTAATTAAAGGGCCCTCTCCATCACATCGAGGATGCACACTTCAGACTGATTACCCATTAGAACTGACAGCGGCTTAAAATATCCAGCCTATCAGAAACCAAACAAGAGCGGCTATGGCTTCAGCGGTCCCGTGTATTTACCAGTCACGACACGCAAAGCCCAGGATGCTATGGGAACCAAAAGTGGGGTCTCAAGAGGATCGGCGGATTTCTTTGCAAGCTGATATTAGAGAAAAGATCCACAAAAACACTAACACACGGTCTACGTTCAAAAGTGCAATGAACAGAATTGCCTTGACTAAAACGTGTGCATCTTTTAAACATGAGTAAAATGCATTATACTGACACAGGTGCCTTCTTTCATTCTCAAATCCTGTTAAGTCGCTTTCCATTTAAAATCTACACTACACTGAGGGAAACAAGTATTCAGATACATTTGCTTTTGTTATTTGTCCCTCCATAGTGCCATATATCCACCTCAAATTAACAAACACACTGCTTTTTAACTTTGTACTTATGAATACGAACAAAAATGTGTACTCATAAGCATATGGAAAACATGATTCAAAACAGAAATGAATAACATTAGTAACTACAGCAGCTTCAAGACATCTATGGTAGGAAGTAATCTGCTTTTTGATGCATTGGTTCAATTTTGGCTCATTCCTTTTTTAATATTGTCTTCAATTCCCCTAGGTTGTTCGAGTCCCTCTGATGGACTCGCAATTTCATAAACCTCCATAAATTTTCAATGGGAGTCAAGTCAGGAGATTGGCCAGGTCAGGCAAACACCTTCAATTTTTATGTCTTCTACAGCCTATGTGATTTCAGCAATCTTATAAGATCATTACAAATCACACTGTGCGACATGGATCTAATAAACCTGTGTATGACGTGTGCAGATTGTATGATGGTGTGTATCAAGGTATGTAGATTTTGATGATGATGCCTATTGAATCGTAAGCTACAATGCAAGTTAGTATAGAAGAAGAACAAAACATCAGTATGTGCCTGTGGTGCCTTAACAGAACAAGATGACTTGCACTCTGGCAATCGAGCTTTTAATGTGTGTGGAGAAAGATCCACAAGAATTTCTTCTTTGTTCCTGTCCCATACCGATATTTCTTCGTCTGGCCTCTATGCTGTTTGGATTATGTCACGTTGATAAATACGTCATTTCATGCTGCATTACTGTTGAGTAATCAGTAGATGTAGGTTGTCCTAAATTTCTGACACTGCCAGAAAATAATAGCAGGCTGACTTTGGTTGCCATGACGACGGCTATCTTTGAACCTCTTTCACAGAATGACGTTGAACCACCGTTTAGGAGACACAACCAAAGAAATCACCACGATTGTTTCATGATTGTCATCTTTTGTCTGGGCACAGCCCAAAATCATACAATGTATACCGGGCACTATAAACCAGTTATTTAGCCAGTTGTTTAGGGTTATTGTCTAGGTTAAATGCCATCTTCTCCCCTTTTTGGAGAAATGCTCCTGTCTCCCAATAAACCTCTCCATTCATATTTACTTTAATGACATGTAATTCCCAAGCACTGTGTGCTGACAATGGTTTTGGACACTGTAGTGACATCAGGTGCAATTTGTAGAATGCTTTGTTAATACACATTTTGTAACTTGAAAAATGAAGAAAATGGAGAACTGAATGCCATTGTAACAAAAAAACAGACATGTTTAAATGATTTGGGCCAGCTGGTGGTAATCAGGGGTGTCCCTGTCATTTTGATGGTCGAAATGAAACAAAATATTTGTCAACATGAAATGAAATTGAAATTTTTGTTGACAGGCGTGCGGGTTGATTGGGGATGGACATCACAAAATGAAATATTTGCAGGGGAGTCATCTTTTAACTCAAGCAAATGCTCATTTAAACACATTTTGTGTTGTTTGCAGTTTCATTTTTTCTAGAGAACCCCCTAAATTTTGCTGTTGAAGCTTTGTGGGGGTCTTAATAGTCAATCAAGGGGTGTTGGAGGTGTTTTGCACCCTGGTGACAACCATCTCAAAGTCTGAACAGTATTTATACTTTGGTCCAGTTACTTGAAGTCCTTTCAGTACTTCTTCAGACAATTGCTACTGCACATGTTCTCTCTTATATTCTCTCCTGCAACTAAACACGAAGTGAAACAATGTCACCAGGCCTTCACAAACAGAGAGCAAGGTAGATTACATTCACACTGCCTCAAAAAGCCAAGCAAAACAAACTAAAAAGCACCATGCGGTTTTATTACAAGTGAAACAGTCACATTTCTGAAAGCAAATAAGTGCAGTAAAGCGCTCTCCCAGCATGCAAAATGAAGCCTCGTGTGGAGAATTCTAATATTCAGAGGAAACAAAAGTGTCTGATTTGAACCTCCTCCAGTGCAGAGCTCTGATTGAAAGAGCGGTGGGTTTTAAAACATGTGCCCTGAGTTTTTCCTCACCAAGCCTGCTGTGTCTCTGTCTAGCTGGAAAATGAGCTTGATTAACAGAAGAGCTGCAGTTCAGACATGCCTACACTCACCAGCGCCTCTACCTCCGCCAGCCACAGGAGGAGGGAAGCTAAAAGCAACACAGTTTTTTGCTCTGTGATATCAGCAAACAGTTTCAAAAGAACTATAAAGTTTGACCATCACACAATTATTGGCTACAATGCATAACAGCTGACGTTATCCTTTTCTCAAAGCTGTGATTATGTTAGTAATCAACAAAAACAAAATGATAAATAACTGTCTCTGGTAATCAACCGTATGCAGCAGATACAGATTAGGTTGCAAAATGCTAGAATGCTTCTTTAACTGTAGAACATAGATGGAAAAAATCTATATATAAGAAAACTGCTGGACTGGGAACAGACCTGCACTAAACCTCAAAAAATGCAAATGAATAAAAACTCCTCATAAAAGAATCGCCGCTGAGAGGATTCTTTATTAACCACACAACAACGAGTGTCTAAGTCTCATAAGGCAGAGTGCGACTCTTGCCCCAATTATTTCAATTAGAGCGGCTGTTAAAGCTGCCTGCGGGTGGAGAGAGCTCAGCTGTGTGACAGTGCGTGTTTAAAGAGGACACTCACTGAAGAGCTGCAGCTATAACTGATTTAATCCATTCTGTTTGCGTTTGTCTCCTTTAACCCATTAGTAAGAGTAAGACAGTTAAGCATGTGAAACTGGGGCTTTCTGTGTATTATCCTGTTTCCAATCACATGCTGCCCTTATTGTTGGATGCACCATGATAGCGAAGCATAAGTGCCCACTCACTCAGAAAGCAACTAGGGTCGCTATGGAAACACTTATTAATCTGTTTCATTAGGATAACAATAAAAGGCCACTGAAAGTATTTTCCTATGTATTTATGACACAATTAAAATCCACAAATTCCATAATAAATTTGGCTAAATTAGATCTTCTTAGATCAAACATAACAGTGCTAAGAAATCGCATTATTAACTAAGGAGAGCAGATTAAATGACAGATACCCCTTTTGTCTCCGTATTAAAGGGTGAATGGCAGAGAGAAAATGAAGTGACTCTCAGAAGGCTTAACACGGTGGGGTCAGTTCCAGACACACAATAACTCTCTGAAGGGCTGTGACATAACACTCATTGCTCATAGCATGTGTAATTGTCTGTAAGAGGTACTCATTGTCCACTTTATTAGAAATGTCTACCTTCCATACTTCTGTGCTTTGACCGCTTTACCTTGTAGATCCACTATGTGAGCCTGCAGTTAGACTGAATCTCATCTGTTAAGTTTATCCGAACCCATCTAACTTTCATCACTCTTTAGTTTCTGATCACAGATGTTAATTGTGTGGTGGACCATTCTCAGCACAGCAATGGCACTGATGTGATAATGGAACAATGTGTGTGTGGTGCTGGTGTGAGGTTGAGAGTGGTCCCACCACCCAAAAGTACCCAGCCAACAGCAGGCCCTAGAAGGGCTAGAGGAACATAAATTGTTCATGAACAGATGGGTTAAAGTCCCTAACTGTACACCAGCAAGGTGGAGCTACAAGCTATGGGTATATGATAAAGTGGCCAGTGAGTGCATATATAAATGCACAGAGGAGAGAGAAAACTTGTAGGCAGATAGGGATTAGCTGGAAAGATCTGAGAAACAAAACAAAGAGTGAACACATTCAACAGCAGTTTCTTGCCCAGGAATGGCATCACTGAAATGAAAACAATTTGGAAACTAGCTGTTGCTGCTAAATTTACAAAAAATGTAACACAAAAATAGTACAACTATATATACAGCTGTCACTAATACTAATAGACTAATACTCTCACAGTAACTGAATTATCTCACAATTATAGTATTTTTTTGTCAGTCTTGGCTATAGTCAGAAAATTGAATAAAGGTGCACTGAACATTTTGTTATTTTTTATTTTCATATGAAGTCCTTAGCATTTTTTAATATAACCTCATACAATTTCATGGGACCTGTTGACAAAATAAATACATTTAAAAATATATTTTTTTATGATTCAGTTTTTTGAGTGTACTATTACCACAAGCCGTCATAACAATCGTTATCAAATAATCTATTCATTACTGTCATGTCGCCCGTCTCTCGGTGATGGTAAAGGGAGGCACAATCGCAGACTTCCATACAGATTTAAATTTTTATTAAGCAAAGCGGCACGAGGGCCGTAACAGAACTTAGATACTAGAACAAAGGAGACAGGAGCAAACACAACGAACTCCGAACTGTGGTGGATGACGGTGGACCGACTCGGAGGTCCAACTCAGACACAGCTAAATACAAAACCCCATAACTCAAAAGCCAATCAACACACAGGATCACTTTCACTGAGTACACCGGTCAGCTGAAACAGATACACACTAACTCAAGACCGGTGTACTCAGGATGTCAAAATAAGAGTTCGTCAATACAAAACAAAGAGCGGCCTCTAGCGGCTGCTGCCCACGGACCTGACAATTACTTTGATGATAAATTGAGTAAAAACAGTTTAAACAAATGTCAAACAATAAAAATGACTTAATTGAACATTAAAAAAACATACATATCCTTTCAAATATTCTTAAATATGTTACTACAAAAAAGGAACTTCCTTTAGACTAAATCACAATTACTTGATTAAAAATGATTGAGTAAAGTTTCCGCTCTCAGAAACTGGCTTGGTGATTAGTGTGCAGTTTAAATTCCAGTGTCTGAGACCAATTTATATCTGTTTATAGAAGCAGTTCATAGTCTGTGAATCAGCTAAACTGGCCTGCTGCTGTGTTTTTCACTTTATTCTCAGCCCAAAGGCAAACTAGTAAGGATGAGCCCAGCATCACACTGAGTGTCTTTCAGCAGGGAAAATCTGGGGATGAACTAATTAACTTACATTGCATTACTTCCTGTTGTGTAAATGCTGGTTATTTCTCTTCATATTTCTTGCTTCAGAAATAACCAGCATCCTCACACTGAGTGTCTTTCGGAAGGAAAATCTAGAGATAAATAAATGAATTTGCATTTTGCTGTTTCCCTTTGTGTAAATGCTGGTTATGTCTCTTCATATTTCTTGCTTCAGAAATTTGCAGGCTAGTAAAATTATAGCTGCCCAGCAGAGCTCATAGGCTGGGTGTGTAGCCTTTAGCTACATAAGTACATAAGACTGTGATTTTACAGCCTAGTAGGTTATCACGTTTCTCGCTAGGAACTGATCATGTTGAGCGTTTTACCAATATTGTTGTACTGAGTTTGATTCATATCCTGGCTTCTTATTTCCAGGAACTATAGTTCTTAGCACAATCTCAGTGCTTTGGTGTTAAAATGCTTTGGGCTTTAAAATGAAATAATCAAACTTGCAATTTCCCCCTGAATTTATGATAAAATCTTCTGTGTAAACCAATGATAAGCCTCTGTAAAGTGTCAGGCAGCCACTGGATTAATTGCTAGATTACTCGATAATGAATATAGTCAATAATGACAGTCCTGGATTTAAAAAAAAATAAATCTGTGGCAAAAAATTCATTCAAGTGGGGAGGTGCAGCAGACTCTGGTTTGCGCTGTAAGAGCATTTAAAATACACGTCGTTATCATTTAAACTGTCGAAAAATCATGCAGCATGCCTCAGAATGAAAGATCTTTTTTTTAATTGCGGTATCAAGTTGAATCGAGCAATCATGGCATTTCTAATGTGCTTCAGAGCTTGCAGAATGTGCACTGATGGAAACCTAAAGCTCGTGCATCAGAGAATCAGAGAAAGCTAGAGACGGAGAAAGAAAGAGCCTAAGCTTTGGGTTTAAAAGCCCTGCTCCTGTTGCAGAGGGTCAGAGTGCAGTGAGCTGAGAGCCTGCGGTGACCCTCATCAAACCTCTTCCTGGAAAGAAAAAAAAGCAATCCACCTTCTAATTGGCTCTCTCAGAAGCCCGCAGCTGAGCAGCTAAAAGCCATTGGTTATGGTGGAGTGTGAAAGATGATGCAAGAGTACATTAGAAATGTGTCAGCCTGTCAGTGGGAAGGGGATCTATCAGGACCGGAGAGAGACCAAGAGACGAGAGCCGCCCTTTTCTGGCCAATTTTCACCATGGCAACGCTTTTTTAATAAGGCTCAGCCAGCAGCAGGGTGGAGACGTCCATGGATGTGTTCCATTATGCCCCGCTGCCGGCTTCCTAAACCAGGCAGAGCTCACAGCTTCAGAGCCTCTGCAATGGTCAGCAAATAAATGTAAAAGTACAAAAGCTGAAGACTGACAGCATCGACACTGTGGTCTTATTTTATACTCTATGCTTGCACTCTTAAAAATAAAGAAGCTTGAAATGTTTTTTTTGTAGCTATGCCATAGAAGAATGACTTTTGGCTCCCTCAGAAACCTTTTAAGGAACAATTCGTTAAAAACTCTATTCAAAGTGCACTAATAAAAGATTCTACGTAGAATCAGAAATTGTTCAAATAACTGTTATTTTTAAGAGTGCACACTCAAGAACACATGAAAATAATAATAAAAAAACAAAGTTAAAGTCTTCCTAGTAACTTTAGTAAACTCTTCACTAGTCATTCTAAATGGCAATGGAATGCCAAGGCAAGACACTATCAAATTTGTACATTTATCCATCCATTACCTAAACTAGGGTCAGGGTGGGGTGGTGCTGGAGCCTATTCCAGCAGTCATAGGGCAAAAGACAGAGAAATACCCTGGACAGGTTGTCAGTCCTTTGCAGGGCAGACACGCAGACACACCTTCACACCTAGAAGCAACTTCACATCTACAATTCACCTGTCATGCATGTCTTTGTACTACTGGAGGAAACTGAAGCACCCAGTGGAAACCCACACAGATACAGGGTGAACATGCAAGCTCAACACAGAAAGCCAGGACATTTGTGCTGCGAGATGACAGTGCCACCCACTGCACCACCGGGCCACTCCGGAACAGTGGGACATTTCTGTGGCATTTTTGCTTTTATAGTTTTCAGGCATTTTTTGTGAGGATACATCAAAGGGGGGTATTTTATTTGTGAATTTAGAGAGAAGGTGTAAAAATGTTTTTGTGCGTGGCCGCTACTGTGAAAAGTAACAAAGCATGACCAACAAGACAAGATGTTTGTTTGTTGCTTTTATACATACAACACTGTGCAAAAGTCTTGCACCTATGCACATTGTTTAAAGTCATTTTTCTCAGCGTATGATGTGTCTTTCTGCTGGCAACATTAAAATATATTAAATCGAAAAAGAAAGCAGTAAAAAGTATCAAGATTTGTTTTGTTTGTAAAAAAGTAGTTGATATTTTGTGAGCTGGTGAGGAGAACGCAGGTTTGGTTCCAGATTTCTCCTCGGTTCCTCCAGTCGTTGTTTGGGTTTGTGAAATTCCATCAGCAGCTCCTGATTTAATTTAATGAAGGACTGATTGAGTCAAACCAGGTTTCTGATGGAAACTACAAGTAATACTGGGCTTCTTCCACAAGGAACACATTCATATACTGTACATGAAATCACTATTTACTGTATAATGCTATTTGTATTTATTCTTTTTAGTTGTATTTAGTATATTTAGTAATATTAATGTGAAAAAAAAACTTGCTGCTCATCTGCTCAGCTTTTGCTTTTACAGTTTATATATATAACTGTAAAAGCAAAAGCGTGACAAGCACCCACAAAAGCACCCGCTGTGCAAGCCGTAATACAGACACTGCTGTATTTCCTGGTAATGTATTAGCTTCTGCTCCCACATCAGCCCTGTGTGTCATTTCCTGGGTATTGTACTAGGTCTTGTGTAGGAAAATTGCAGTGTCAACTCTGAATTGCACTTCCCATAATTCCTGAGTAAAAGTGTCTGAAAGAGAGTGTATTGTGTAGGTTTACAGATAGTGGCTGTAGCTTATCTGATGCTGCACAGTTTATCACCCCCCTTTACCCCATCTCTCCATCAATGGAAAGTGACATGTGCTTTACACAGTCATGCCAGTCCCACAGACACACTATCATGTCACTAACAATGGTCTATATAAGGAGAATCCTTGTGTACCTATAAGGTAACCAGTCAGCAGTGCTTCTATACTGGTCCCTTTTCAGACAGAGCCAGGGTGGAGATTCCATGGTGACACCCGGCTTGTTACATCAAGTATTTCAAAATGCCATTTTTAAATTTAAAAACAAAAGTTTTGATAAACTGAAGTGCTGTAACCATCAGCTTTACCTGTATCCCCAAACAGCCCTGAAACCTTCAGTATTATGAAAGCACAGCTACGGCAGCAGCCACCCGGAGAGACTGTAATAGCCACCCTGCCTCCACAGCTCCTGAGACGGGTGTTATGTAAGAAAGGGCAGCGGCACTGGCCTGGGGCCAGAACGCGACAGACGGCCTCTACTCACAGCTGAAAGTGGAAAACTGATGAAAAGCCATTCAGCATGTCATGCTCACACTCAAGCTTCTTATTATAAGTGGAAGAGACAGTGGAGATGTCAGACAGAGGGGATGAAAGAGAGGATGAGAGAGGGCCAAAGGAGGGTTAAGACAGATGGCAGAGAGAAGGAAAAAACGTCTGGATGAGACCGATTGGTCAATTAAAAGTGCAACATGGTGAAACAGATTATCTGTACTCTAAAGTGTCTAAAGAATCTAAAGTGTCTACAGCAGAGATCTCTCATTAACAGTGATTCTCAGCAAACTCTAAAACAACAGTATAAAGATATTTTTACTTATTTAACAAGACAGAAAAAAACAGGTAAAAGGGAAAGCAAAAGGGGTGCAGGACCCCATCAGTGCGCACTGGGATTCTTTGTTTTGAGCACAAATGCTGCAGGCATTGACAAATTCCTCCCCATCTCTTTTCATTTTGGGCCAACAGAACCGTCTCTTATGAGTTCGCCGAATTCTGGGATGAATTTCAGAGCTTGCCGAATTCCTGGATGAGCTTCAGCACAGCAGACCAAGCAGTGGAGGATTTTCCCAGTGTCACCAATCAAGGGCCAATCTAACTGCCAAGAATTCTCGATTGCCTATGTCATAGTTCTGTTTGGTGGGAGAAAATCAGCATATTATCAGAGTGTCTCTCAGAACATCATTAATAAATGCCTGGAATACTGCAGGAGCACTGGCTAATCCGAAGGGCTGATACAGTGCTTGTAGTGATCATTAGGGGTGGTACAGGCAGTCTTCCATTCATCCTACTTACGAATGCTGGGTTGTAAGCACTCCAGAGATCTAATTTAATAGAAATTATGGCTTGCGGCAGTTTTTAAAGGCAGTATTCATCAAGGGGATATTGATTTTCAACTGTTATTTGGTTATTGATACATAGGCAAAGCTCCTGTCCTTCTTTCCTACAAAGAAGAAACCTGCACCTGCAGGAGACGTGTCTGGTCGAATGTGCCCCACAGCCAGGGTCTCTTCGATGTAGTCTCACATTGCTTTTTGTTCAGGCATGGACAAGGAGAACAAATGAAATATGGGAGGTGTTGTTCCAGGGAGGAGGTCGATGGCGCAATCACAGGGACGATGAGGGATTAGCTGTGTCACCCTCTCCGTGTTAAACACCTCCTGTAAATCCCAGTACTCTGGAGGAATGGAACTTATCTGCAGGGAAGTGGATCTTAACCAGGTTTGACCACTAGTATTTGAGACGTGGGTGGGGAAGACGTACCAGGGACTTGGGTTTCTGTGGGGTGAGGCTGTGTTCCTCCCTCTGAACTTGGGTGTATGTTGCAGTGAAGTTGACTGCACAGGTGGCTTGGGTAGGTTGATGATTCTTAGGGTGGTTCTTGATTGTTCACCGAACTATGAGTCCCTTCCTCCAGTCATTAAAGGGGTTGTGGCGATGCAGTCACAGATAAAATTACTAAAATTACTTCTGCTGAATCGATGAGGAGAAAGTGTATGATCTTGAAATGATCACCCACTTGAAGCAACATGGAGTCCATAACTTGGGTGACTTTCCCCTTTCCAATAGGGCGGCTGAATAGTACAGGGACAGAAAGGGATGTAGATAAGGGAATACTGGGGATGTGTAATTCTTGAATCAGAGCTTCATCAGTAAAATGACCCACTGCTCACAGGATGACAGTGAGTACATAGTTACCAGAGTTCACTTTAAGAGACGCTTGTATTTGTAACTGGTTCGTACTAAGTTCAGGAGCTTGTGACTTACCCATCCACTCGGAGATGGGTCTAGGCGTTTTGGGGACACCGGGGGCAGTTGCAGATATGGTGCCCAGTATCCTCACAGTAGAGGCACAGTCCTCCCTTCTTCCGCAGGGAGAACTCTTTGGGAGTTAGCCTAGCCTTTTCCACTTGCCCTGGTTCTCCTAAACAGGTGTCTGATACTGTTTTGGTCAAGGTGGATGGTGCAGACATTTAAGGGGAATGAGAGGATGGCACATTTCCTTGCGTTGCCATCTTCACTCTCGTAGTCGAGTGTCAATTCGGGTATCCAGCGAGATAAAGGCTTTCAGCACTGGGTTGCGTGTGGTCAGTTTCTTGAAGGATTATCTGAGGAATTAAAGGATAAACTATAGCCTATAGCATAGTAAGCCTCCCTTGTCTGAGGTTGAGTAGTATGCTTGCTGCCTCTTTCCCTTCCGATGGACAGCCAAAAACACGTCAAATCTTTCCCATAAAGGCCAAGCTGTTGTCATACAGAGGGGTTTGGCATTACCAGACAGATGCACAAACACTCGTCCTGTACGTATTGACATGAGGAAGGTCACTCTGGAACGTTCAGTGGGGAAGTGGGCCTGTAATTCAAAGAGGAGAAAGCTTACATTAGAATACCTCTGCATTACTGCTATGCTGTTCGGGTGTGGCTAGATGTGAGAAGTCCCGTGAAGAGAGGTAAGGGGGGGGCGCCAGAAGATGGAGCACTGAATGGTGAATAAGGCTTTTAACACCTGAGTGAACTGTACTTGTCCTTCCAACAGTCGACTCATGACCTCTTCATGTTGTCCCAAGAGAGTCCCCAGGGAGGCGATGGCAGCTCAAAGAAGATCCATTTCTGTTGGTTCCAATGTCGGCTCAGTCATACTGTTACATTTGCTGTAAGGCGACGGACCTCGGAAATCAAACCTGCATTGAGAACTGCAGTTTCTTTGGTCAAAGGGATGATAATTGAACTTGGCTGAAGAAAGGCAAAAAAACCCATAGTTCTTGTCAGTGTTCCTGTATATTCTTGTTCTTGTTTTAATATTAATGGTTAATACTCATGCAATAAGGATCTGTTTCAGTCACCAGTGGAACATTATTCCAAATCAAGAGAACACACACACACACACACACACACACACACACACAATTGTCTGATAAAATCTACTGTTTTTGAGGTTAAAAAATCCTTGTGGGAAGCAGACAGATTTGCACACAAGGACAAAACATTCAAGTTACAACACACACATGCAATGTTGGCGAGAGCAGAACTATGTGTAAGGACGTGTGGCATATGGCTCCCAGTTGAGACAGTATCATGCACTGGCCATCGTCTGGTACAGAATGTTCTGTGGTCAAAAACTCCTGCTGGCCAAATGTGCTACCTCCTCCCTTCACTGTCCACTCCTCCATCCAGTCAGAGAGCAAGGAAAAGAAATGAACTACTCTCCACACTGCTAAAAGATGCTTTATTGAGGAGCAGGGGCTGCTGGTATAAATGGGCTAAGCTAAATATGGTTAAGCTATCCTCTCTTTCAAAAAAAAAAGCATTAAAATAAGAATTTGTCTTCCACATCACTTTACTTGCTAATCATTTTGGACTCCTATGGGCCCATGAACTATCACCAATAGAAAAAATAAGAATTGGCTCAGATGGAGTTGACTGATAGTAGCCCAAGCTGTAGATTTGCACAGCGTCTCTGTCACTCTCTGTAAAATACACCGTGATGTACTACATGTAGTGAAACACCTTAGATTCATTCTCCCTTTGATCTCATTTTCATATGCCCACAACATCCAGTTCCTCCACTCCTCCCAGTGGTCTGTTGTTTTACTTGCTGTATATCGCTGTTTTACACAGTCATGACTGTAATGACTATGTTCTAATGATGTTGAAAAAAAGTGCATTACTGTGAAATATTGGCCTCTCAAATGTGGGGCTGCAGTGTGTGAGCTATTGAAAGGTCTTATTAGCTGTTACTGATAGGTTAGCCCTGCCAGCCAATATCATGATCAGCCATCACTGCCGAGAAGTGAACTAAAAGAACTGAAAAAAGTTCTCTCTCTCACAAACACACACACACGCACACACCCCAATCCACCTGTACTTCTATGTGACCTTTTTCTGTTTATTTTGATGGAAGAAAATACTCCATTAGCAGTACATACTTATTTTTCTATGCTATTAAAATGTAATTATATAATCACATAATTCCCTTCTATAATTAGTTCCATATTGAATAACAATTAGGCCTGCATTCTGCTCTCTCTATTCTGCACTCCAGTATGTTTGAAATTTCTGGTTTTTCTCCATTTAAGCAACCAGCACAGAACTGTTCTGTGAGTTGTTCACTGGTGCATTGCTACGCGGTCAAAATGCCACAGCATGTTTTAATTCTTAATTTTAGTTTAGTGTTTAGTTTTTGAGAATGTTTTGCACCTACTGAAGAATCAGATGTGAACCTTAGTGCTCTTTTCTGTTAAACACTTGCACAAAGTAGACGAAGAACAAAACCAATTTTACACACTAATAGTTATGAAATTATTGTTTTTCTTTTAGCCGGTGCAAGTCAAAGTCACAAAGACACTGGTAAACAGCCCATTCTGCTAAAATGCTCAACACCAACTCACAGCTGAACCTCACGGCAGAAACAAAGCAAGTGATGTCTATGTGTAGGAGAGTTCAAAGCTCCGTGTCAGCTTGGAAATCAGAGCACTAAAGGGAGTATACAAAACCAAGATATCTGAGGTCAAAGACATCGTTATTTTCTATTAGCATTTTTAAAACTTGTCTGGTTTTGACATATTTTTTGCCTACAAAACATAGACTCAGTGTGAAAAGGCTTTACTACTTTGTCACCCCCTGTCGTGCAACTGGAAACTGCTCTAGATATACAGAATACTGTAAAACTCCCCACATTTATCAATAATTTTCTCCCAATTTAGCGATTTTTCAAAATTTCAAAATCATTCCAAATGTACTTTTTTCTCTTTGATGCCAAAAAAACAAGGCAGATGTAAAGGTAAAGATGTAAAGATGATATTTTTTCTTTTTGCAAAATGAGACTCTAAATGACAGCAGCTAAAAAGTTAATAAAAAATAATAAACGTCTCTTTTTCTACTTGCGAACGCAAAATGACAGTTTAGAGCCTGAAGTTCTCTGTTTGTCTCAGTGACTAACAAGTGAAATAGATGAAGGTGTAGGACTGTGGCTAAATACACTGACACTTACAGATGCTTTACAGAGAGGCTCACTGAAGTGAGCTGAGAGTGGAGGACGAGATAGATTGGAAATCATTTCTGTCTTTCTGTCCCTGTCTGTCTCTCTCTCACACACACACACACTCATAGGGACAGCTCAGGCCCAGCATTTCAATGACTGAAACCTCAGTGAGTCACCACCATAGCTGGGGGGAGGCGATCTGCTGGCATGAAATGTCATGATGACCATGTGTGTATGTGTGTGTGCGTGTCTGTGATTAATATAACATCCAAATGTGACATTCGAAGTTCAACAACCATAAATCTCTCCTGAAAGCAGCTTTTTGATATTCTTCAGCATTGCTTTACAAGGATGAGAGAAAATACAAAAGGATAAAAAACAAACCTTGAAAGGAAGCCTGTGTTTTGTTCATTTGTTTTCTGTCTTGAACAAAGCTAGGCTATTTGCAAGGTCTTGATTTCACTGGGAGTTGTTAGCAGCTACTGCATGCAGCGCACTACAGAGACCAGGTTCATTTTTACCAGTGGCAGTAATGTATTATAGTCAGTAATACATTTGATTGGTCAGTCCATATAAACTACACAGACAGTAAGTGTTTTCAGTCTTACTTTGTTGAATATTGTGAATGTATCGAACCATGCGCCTTGCATCTTCTATCGAATCGAATCAAATTGACTGTATCGTTCCACCACTTGTCGTCTCCACAAATTCTCACAGACAGCCCATTTTAAAACCCAGAATGTTCACATCAGTGTGACGCCACAGGACACCCTCAATAACAATGACAACACAATGCACGACCATGTCTCCTAGCAGGTGTAGTTACTCCTTAGCATGAGATGCACTTGAACAAGACTAATACAATATAAAGGTTGTATACCATTGCTGTGACAACCCTGTATTTATAAAATAGTAACTTTACATGGAAAGAAAAAACATTCTTATCTTTCAGTGGAAGTTAATAGAACAAGGTGTATTTCTAAGTAATTTTATGGCATTTCAATTCCTCCATTCATTATACAAATCAGGAATGGATACCATTTTGAAAATTCCTTCTCAGTCAAAAGGAATGATTTCTAACATCTATAATGCTATAACGTTAATCAGCCATGTAACAACAGATAAGATTCGTGCAGAGTGGGAACAAGAAATAGGAGCAAGGCTGTCTGAAGAAACCTGGAATAAAGCCCTCTTTAGAGTAAATGGAACCTCATCTTGTGCCCAGTTCAGTCTAATACAATTTAAAATTGACCATCGACTTCACTACAGTAAGGCAAGATTGTCAAAAATTTACCCTCATTTAGATGATACATGTGACTGCTGTCACACTACCAGGGCAGACCTAACACATATGTTTTGGGCCTGTCCAAAACTAACAGAGTTCTGGTCCATAGTATTCAAAACCCTGTCAAGATCATTTTACATAGATGTTACACCCACATTTGAAATGGCCATTTTTGGTGTGTCAGCTTCACCAACATTGGCGCGAAAGAAGCAAGATGCTTTTGCTTTTGCATGCCTCCTGGCCAGGAGGAGAATATTATTGGACTGGAAATCTAGTAGTCGACCACCAATTTCATTATGGTTTAATGATCTTATGCTATATGTAAAATTAGAAAAGATTAAATATTGCCTCAGAGGATCAATACAAAGATTTTATAATACTTGGAGCCCAGTTATATCATATATGCAAAAATGTAAAACACTACCCAATGCGACATAAACAAATATAAAAACATCCACTATTACTGTTACAAGTAACTTACGCTGATAGTTATTTTTTTTATTTTTATTATTATTTTTTCTTTCTTATCTTATTTTTTACCCATTTGTTAGCCATTTCTTTATTTCAATGTGTTTATTTATTTTTCCTTCCTTTTCTTTTTCATTTAAACTTATTTAATTTATTTAGTTGGTTGTTATTTGTTGGTACACAAAATGGGAAAAGTTATTTCTTCAGATATTGTATGTATTTGTACTGTCACTTCCTACGTTAAAAAAAAAAAAAAAAAAAAAAAAAAAATTAGCCAAAAAATTAAGGCTTTGTTCTGACAGTGATAATATGAAGAAGTTCAGGTTTTTGTACTGTTTATAGCTCTGTTTTTTAAGATCACTATATTATGGCGATATTATATGTTATACACTCTGTTTTGCAGTCTTTTCTTTTGAAGTATTAGAAAACTTCTTAATACAGTAAACAATATTGATGATTTACAGCAAACAACTTAATACAAAGATGTTATCAAACACATGGACATACTGGGAAACTCACACTCTCTCCAACCAAAATAAATAAATAAATTTAAAAAAAAAAATAATAAAAAAAAATAATAAATGTATGTGTGTATATATATATATATATATATATATATATATAGGGAGAGAGAGAGAGAGAGAGAGAGAGAGAGAGAGAGAGAGAGAGAGAGAGAGAGAGAGAGTGGGAGATAGAGAGAGATAGGGAGTGGAAATGAGGAAGAGAGACAGAGCAAAACAAGAGAGACAGAAGAATGAAGATAGATTAATAGAGTGAAAGTGAAAGATGAGTGAGAGGGACAGCAGGAAAGAGAGAGAGAGAGAGAGAGAAAAGGTGGAGAGTAAGAAAGAGAGACAGAAGAAATGGGTGGGGGGTTGAGATTTATTTATGTGCAATGAAAGAACAGAATGGCGATAAACGGAGAACTGTGCTAAATACTCAACTCAGCATGTAGTAGGCCTGTGCCTGAAGACAATCAAGTTACCGTGGTAACAGCCCCCAGTGAGGGTAAAATCTCATTTACTAAAGTCATTCATTGACTTATTTCATTCCAACTGTAGCATTAATTGAGGTATTCTCACATGTAGGGTGATGATATTCTACATTAATACCAAAAATTACTGGTCCTAACACGACTGAAACAGCAGAGACGTTGAGCCGAGCTGGTTGAATGCGTTCAGTGCATCAGGCAGGTACATAAAGCCGTGTGTAGCACGGTGCACACTGTAGCACATCCTCAGTCCACAGCATCTGGGTTCAAGAAAACTGTTGTCAGTCAGGCTAACCTAACTTGCTGCCCCAGCAACAAAGAGAATGGGTAGTACTGAAGAACTCAGTCGCTCTATACCTGGCTTGGTCACAGGGTGCCACCTTTGCTACAAGTCTGTTTGTGAAATGTCTGCCCTGTTAGACCTGCCCCGCCCAACTGTAAGTGTTATCAATGTGAAATCAGCCACAAAACTGTAGACTACCCAAACTCACAGAGCGGGGCCATTGAGTACTGAAGACTGAGATGCATCACTCCCTACAGAGTTCCAAACCACATCGAGATGAAACACAAGCACTGTTACGCATAAAGAGCTTTCATGGCACACAAGCCACTAAAGTCAATGCCAAGCATTGGCTGAAGAGTAATGTTAAAGCTACAGCAAGTGAATAAGTTCTACACAATTGTATGGCAACAGATTGTGGAAATCCTATTCCAGTTCCACTATTACTGTGCCCCTGTACACAAGGCAAGGTCCACAAACACGTGGTTTGATAAGTTTGGTGTTGAGGAATTCCAGTGGCCTGCACAGAGCCCTGAACTGAACACCTATTGGATGAACTGGAACATCGATTGCGAGTCAGGCCTTCTTGTTCAACATGAGTGACTGACCTCACAAATGTTCTTTTGAATGAGCAAAGATTCCCACAGACACACTCCAAAACCTTGTGGAAAGCCAGAAGAGTGGAGGCTATTATAGTTGCAAAAGAGGTGTGTGTCTATGTGTGTGGGTGTGTGTGTGTGTGTGTGTGTGTGTGTTTGGGAGGGGGGCTTTGGAATGGGCTATCCAATATGGTCAAACAGGTGCAATGGTTAGGTGTCCACATACTTTTGGCCATTGTGTATCTATGTAAGTACACCTGCTAATTCTTCAGCACATCATTAGCACATCAAGAATGTCCCTGGAAGAATCAGCAGATATAATTACAGAGATGATGATGATGATTTGTCTGAATCTAAAAGAGAAAGAGAGAGAGTCTGAGAGAGACAGAGACAGACAGAGGAAGAAATACAGAGAAGGGGAGCGACAGAGAAAGAGAGAGAGAGACAGAGAGAGAGCGCGAGAGAGAAAGTGAGAGAGAGACTGTGCATTGCCCCCATGGGAACTGACCCATTTCTCTAATGAAAGGGAATAAACACAGCACTACACACAGATGCTACACAGCACCATAGAGACTAACAATAATCTGCACCTATTTTACTAAAAACACACACACACACACACACACACACAAACAAAACAAAAAAACACACAAAGACACACCACACTGACACTTAAAGCAGTGAATGAATTCCACTATTCACAATAAGTGCTGCAGCTCACAAAGCAAAACCTCCCAAACCTCCATTCTGGTTGCGTATGAGCACACCGGTGGGTGACACAGATAAGTCTATGTGCTGATAACACCACAGAAATGCAGGAGAAAGCAACAATTAGCCAGAAAAACCCAGCATAATAATCAAACCCTCTGTCAAATATGGTAGCAGGTAGCAAGTGGACCGGCAAGAAAAGAGAACATGCACTTGCCCTATTAAAAAAATTAAAAAGCTGATTTAAGTCAACAGCAGGGAAGGTTCATGCCTGATAATCTGATATTTAACTATTTAAATTTGTTAAATTTTAATAATAATGCAAAATAGGTTGAACACATAACGTGCGTACATGCGCAGATGTCTGTGTGTAATTATTTAATAGGGCTGAGGGGCTCGTAACTGGAAACAGCAGTTTAATGTGCACTGAAGTACTCTGGGCTGATTAATGGATTAATTACTGAGCTATTATGTAATGCTATCCAGTAGATGCTCCACTGGAGTCTCCAGCTTGCTTGTTGAGCACCTTTCCCTAAAAGCATGAGTTAACAGCACTGTATGTAGCTATCCTGACTAGAACAGGTCTTCTCTTAGTTAAAAAATCTCATTTTGTTCCCGCTGGGTTAGCTTAACCCTCACTGAGGTACTATCAGAAGAAACAGTTACATATTAGAGAAGTGCATTTGGGTCATTTCACCAGACGTCATTCAAGTAAAAGATGTATCAGTCTTATGTCTTCATTTTCGACATGCGTTTAACCTCATTTGCCAGTGATTATGGTTTTGTAGGTTTTGTACAATGTGTTAAATGCAAGCATGACAACAAAATAACCAAACTGCCCAGACTAAATTTCTTCTGTAAGTCAAGAAACAAACTCAGCCTCAGATGCTCCATCCACATATAAAGAGTCTGATGACTAAAGTAAGTCAAGTCAAAGTCCTTATGCATCTGGGTAGTGATTCCTCCTCCTTTATGATGTCTCTGGTTAAGTCGACCACAAATGTTAGGATTTTGCTCTCCGCATTCTGATTGGCTATCCAAAACTCTGCATAAATGCATTCCTGTGCATGAGTTTGTATCGCTCTCACGTGACACAAAATCTTGTTTTTAAGCTAAATTTGAGTCAGTCTTAGTAAAGAGTTGTCTGAACTGCACTTTACCGGAAAATATATTCATGGGAACCTTTTAAAAAAGGTCTATGAAGTTCATCTCATCACTGAAAGCAACTCAAGAGGTTTGCTTCAAGCAAGTACTAAGTAAGTAAGACATCATTGCATTTTACCTGACGAATCACTCAGCTTTCTGAGGGACTGTTTACACAATATCTCCGTTTTCAAGATTCCTTCTCTATACATCATGCCAGAACAGTGGGCTGTAAATGATCGTTTTGTGTCAAATTTCCTTGTCCTGCTATTGTAGGCAGTTGGCCACTTTAAATGGCTAAAAACACCAGACTCTCTGACAAAGAGTCTGGCGCGTGAGACTATGAAACACTTATTATTCATTCACTTAACATCCCCCGCTGCCAGAGTGTGTTAAAATGACTGTTTTTTTACGCTTCTAAATAAATTTCAATTGAAGACAACTGAGGTGGTGCGCCTCGTAATCTTACTTTGGTAAAGCTTAAGGCAACTATATGTCAAAACTGACCTGAGAAATAAAATGAAAGGAGATCAATTAGTAGCCTCCCAACATTTACCTACAAACAGGCACTGAAGTGGTTCTTTGAAAAACAAATAAAAATCTGACACGCAGATAAATTTCGCAACATTTGTACGAAGATATCAATATATGTATGTAACTGGCACACGTGTATAGTCTTGCAAAGGAAAAACTGTATTTGTAATAGCCAAGGACATAACTATTCATCCTCACTGGTGCAATCATTGTAAATAAATGTGTTGGGCTGTATACATTTTTAAACATACATTAAATATATGTTTAATCTAATATTAAATATGTGTTCTAGAGCTGGTGACCCCCAGGCTATGCTTCAGCTCCATATTCAAATCTATGGGAATCATATTTGCCTGTAACTACTGGACTGTACAATTGAAATCTAAATAAAAACATTATATCGCTTCACACTATTAGATTATTAGATCATCTAGCTCATGGCCTAACACACACAGATGCACTTCATTGTGGGCAAAAATGTCTTATAAAAAATAAATAATGAACAAATAATTGCAAATAGGGTCTCAACATCCACCCTAAACACAGGCTGACTAGAACAATACAACAAATCCAAACACAATGACAGTCTCGCGGTGTTGTACAGTAAACATTCCAGCATTGGCCTGAGGTGACAATTAGCTTGTGCTATTGAACAAAAGAAGACAATAACTAAGCAATCAGGCAGAGGGGCTAATGGCCAGGAGGAGATTAGAGCGGAGGAAGTGGTTTGCATGCGAGCGTGCCTGTGTGTGTGTGTGTGTGTGTGTGTGTGATTAGAGGGAAGCATTACCGCACTCTAATTACACTGCTACCGTTCTGCTTCAGCCAGCATCTTCGACAGGCCTGAGCGCACATCTGAGATAAGGAAACAAATCAGCCTTTCTCACTAAAAGTGTATGAGCTGCACCAAGTCTGTTTTTATAGACCATTTAAAAGTGCAATATATAGAAGTCTAGAGCAATTACTATTATTGTGATAATAATAATTTGTAATTGCAAATAATAAAACCCTGGATTTATTATTCAGTTATAAATCTTATTGTTTAGTAAGTAGTATAAATGTTTTGGTAACTAGTATGAAATAAATATGTAAATAAAGCAAGGTGCAGACCTATGTATTGGCCTTTTTGTTCCAATGGGGTGTATAAAGTACTATTTTACATAGTAATATGTGTCAATTGCATTCATAATCGATGCACATTCTTCATTGATAGGTCTAAGTTTTCAGTTCTGATATTTTGTCATTTGTTTCAATATTACAGAGTGACAAAAATGTGGCAAAAGTGTAAAGGGTTGTTTTTTTCTTTCCGCAAAGCAACACTACTGGGTGGTGAGAATATCATAATGGATGGTGTTATTCTACCCACTGTTACTAAATCGAATGCTGGCTTGTGGTCAGTTTAGAATGTTCTATGTAATTAAGGTTTTTTAGCGCACCTGGTATCACAAAAGGACAAGCCCAGGATTTTTCTCCCTCAGCTGCCTTTTCTGCCCCATGTCCATTTTTTATGTACCCTACAGAAAAATAGCAAAAACAACAAACATACTGGCAGAGCACAGAAGCTACACCCAATAAAAACCCACCTTGATCCAATTGGCATTTGACGAGGATCTTCCAAAACTAAGATTGGAAAAATCAGAAACTTCAACAACCAAACAGGCTGCTAGGAAAGGTAAGAGATAATTTGGCTGGTGTATTTTTCTAATGGTTTGAAATGTTGGAAACAGATGCATTCAGGATACTTGCACAGCACAAATGTGGCATAACTTGAAAGATTGGAATTTGTTACATTACTTCTTTCAATGGGCTTCGGATGTGAAATAATTCATACAGATTTTTTATTGTTGCTGGTCAAAACTGTTTTAAGGGTTAATGCTTCTCTGCTGAGTCAGCAAGTGCACAGAGAGAGAGAGAGAGAGAGAGAGAGAGAGAAAGAGAGTAAGAGAATAAGAGAAAAAAGAGATGGAGGGAGGGAATGAGAGAGAGAATAAGAGAGAGGGTGTGAGAGAGAAAAAGAGAATAAGAGAGAGAGGGTAGGTGAGAGAGAGAAAGTGATAGAGAGAGAAATAGAGTGAGAAAAAGCGAAAGAGAGAAAATCTGTCAGCACTCAGGAGCTGCTGTCAGACTGACGGGACTGTGTTATTCTCATCGTCCAGTAATGATGAACTTGATAGGCAGAGAGCAAATGCTAAACGTGTTATGAGCAGAATAAGGCAATGTGCCACAAGAGGCTGTTGATCATGATTCTGACACATTTAAGGGGCAGCATTACTCATGAAGGTGAAGTAATATTTGTGTAAGGATGACACAAATCTGTTTAATCTGTTTTTCTCCTTTAATAACGAGATTTCTCAGTGTTGGTGTTTCGTTTATTTGATAGGCAAAAAAATCTGATCTAACAAAGCCGAAATGTTTTGTCTTGAGGTTCCCTTTAAAATGCTGTGTGTGTGTGTGTGTGTGTGTGTGTGAGAGAGAGAGAGAGAGAGAGAGAGACAGAGAGAGAGAGAGGACTGAAAGGTAGTGATGTAGCAATAAATAAGATTGTATCGCAGTGTTTCAGACACAATGCATCAGACAGTCTGCTTCTCAATCAGCTTTCCTGCGCTGGGGGAGCTTGATCCTTTGATAACTTTTATAGATTCCAGACGGAGACTAAAGAACGGCCCAGAGCAGACTCCTCTCAAACACACCGACACACACTCTGACATCAAACCTGCACGCAGCCCTGGAGACCTTTGCCTAAAGACAGGAACAGACGGAATTGTCTCTTGGACAGCGATGCTTGACAGGTGACAAGGTGATGAGTCTCCAGTGTACGTACACAAGTTCAACATCTGACACCGTTCAGACGAGCCAGTCAAAGCAAAGGACTGTGGGTAAACAGCCATGCTTATCTTTGAAGAGTACAGATTGACAGTGGTTGTGCTCTCAGCGATAACATACTGTCCACCTAAAAGTGTGTAAATTATGCTGAGACTCCATATTCTACATACACTACATACACAGAGTTGCAAGTACTTTGTAGGTTTACAGTACTGACAGAAGTCCATATGTTGCTGCACAGCTTGTCAGCACCCCCAATGGAAAGGGACCACCATAGGAGCCTTTCCATTTCCATTATGTGGATCATTCTCAGCACAGAAGAGGCGTGATACAGTGCTACTGCTGGGGACATTGGAACCACTCAATGGATACTTTATTAGAAACACTTACCTCGTTGGTACACCTCGCTGGTGTACAATCAGAGATGGTTGCTTTTTACATATACTTTGTCCTCCATCTCTTTCTGACACAGACCCAATGCTCTTTTTTCAAAAAAAACAGACTGTTTTGTAACCTGGCAATAACACTGAGCTGAGCAAAAAAAAAAAACATCTACTCTGCCTTGCCTGATAAACTCATACCACAGTATCATGCAGGGCTTAATATGCAAATAATGAGGTCCTGGGATACTAACTATGTGCACACATTTTAGAATCATTAAATCAAAATATTCCAGCTTTTATACATCCTATTTTACCATGGAAGTTTCAAACATGCTGAGGGTACACGTGCTGTAACTTCATTTCGGAATATGAGACAGGTAAATCTGACTGGATTTTTGCTCACCTACATGGCAGCCATGAGACAGAAGTAATGCTGTGTTTCATTAGAACTGGGAAGGCAGATTTTCTGAGTTCACAGTAGGAAAGTTTAACTAGAACACCCCCTGAAGTCAGACTACTGACTCGGAAAGTCGGATGAAACACACCGACCCCAACCTTAAAATCCAAAATCCAAGTAGTGAAAGGCGTATTTAAGGCTATTTATTAGATCTTCTGTCTTATTTGTCTCATTTAATCAGTCGTACACACAGAACTATCCAGGGCTGTCCAATTGTGGACATGTTGCTGTGGTGTACCACGGAATGGGCTGTCAACCGATATTGCTAACAGTGGATAACAATAGCCAACCTGGCTAGAACCTGGCTGTCCAACGAGTTGCCAACTTGGGTGTGACCTCATTCATAGTTCTGATGTTCCACTTCCGAGGTAAATGGAATGCAGCATAAGTTCAAGATGTGAATCCTTAAAAGTTCATCTCATGTTAAATGACTTCAATAAGCCAACACAAATCTCCCTCAGGATTGGTGAATCATTTCGATGTTTTACACTAAACTATAGATTTATGGCCAATCATACTGCATAGGAATTAGCCGAACTGATTTGTCTCAGTCTCTAAGCTCTACCAGGCAAAACGAGTAACTTATGACGTGCTCAGCTTCTTCATCTAAATGTCATTCAATAGTTAGAACTACAGTCTGAGAAATGAAGTGTGTATTTGACTATTTATCTAAATGGTTTTGCCATTTTAATACCTTTCACTAATGTACCTTGCTCCTTTTCAAAGAGAGGGGGTGAGCCGGAAACGGTAGAGGGAATTGTTCAGCCTTTAGCTAACATTACCTGGGTTATGACATGACTTTTTATAACTTAATACCGCATCTATCGTTAAGTCATTTTGCACTGGTTTTATGGTAAAGCGCTTTGTCTAAAAGAGTGACAAATTAGCCTCTATGTAAGGAGTATTTAGTGGGGTCTAAAATACAAAGCTAAATAAGGAAACAAATACCAACATAATGAGCAAACACTAGAGTATTCTAGTTATTTGGACCCGGTCTGTAAATTAATGTCAGTGTTTTCCCTAGTTTTTCTTTTGGGTCAGGTGGTAGATATTTCAAAACAAATTGTATTTTTGTGTGTGTGTGGTGTCATTAAATAGCTATTAGGCTGTTATGCCGCTAACCATGCATTTCTAGATTGTCTAGACAATGTCTGTTGTAAAAAGCAATGAAATTGAATTGAACCGAACTGAATTATCACATAAGTAACACGAGAGTGCTCTTCTCGTGCGATTGGCTGACACTCCTCGTGCTGGGTGAAGACTTGAGAGTGCGTGACTGATCGAGTCTGTCTTTTCTGCCCTCTATGACAAGCCCTCTCACCTTCTACAGTGACAGCTGAAGCAGAGTAACACACACACACACACGTGCACACACACATAATAATTCTTCCTTTCTCTCCAGTATAAACGCCTTTGCCTGCGCCACCAGGGGTTGCCTAGCAACGGCACACGTCCCAGGATTGTTTACAGCTTTCGAAAAGTAGTTCAGTGCATAAGGTGGAGCAGAAAAATGAAGAGAGGTTATGAAAATGAAGCAGACGCAGACCTGTCGTCTGCATCAGGGAAAGCGGGCATGGGCATGTGAAAATAGATCTCCTGTTTCTCTGGAGTAAACAAAAGCCTGGGTTCTGTCAAAGCTCAGTCCTCAGGGCGCGTGGTGTGTTTGAGTGTGTGAGAGAGCGTCATGGTGCCTACATGACCGTGTTGATGCCAGAGAGCTGCTGGAACATCTGGAGTCCACAGCCCACGATCAGAGCTCGCCGTGCTGGAGGGTAGGTCAGCATACGCCACAGCACCGGGCCATCTGCAAAGACAAACACACACACACATGCACACACAAACATGAAAAAAGAATAGAGGTGCCCAATAGTTCAAACACACTAAGAATAGTAATTAAAAAAATCCAATTAATACTATTTTTGTGCTAACACTATTTTAGTTGCAACATACAGTACTAGGCAAAAGTCACCCCTCATTTCTCTATATTTTGCTTTGAATCACCTTGTTGGTGCAAATATACTATTTCATGTCTTTCATATCTTTCATTTTTTGGCATACTGTCACACGCACCAGATCGTGACGTGCACGGGATTCCGGAAATGACGCACGTCACGGGGGACATTTAAACGGCAT
>JBBPCZ010120558.1:0-10306 GCA_037974445.1 Brycinus macrolepidotus | reverse complement strand
TTATGCATACGAGCTGTTGAAAGCTCCATGGCAATAATATCCAGCAAACTAAAAGCCCATAACCGTCTAGACAGTGAATACACACTAGGACTGCTTTTTAAATGATGCGCGATACAGGGCAGCCAATCAGAATAAAGATTATTACATTTATAATCAGTCTTAAAGGCACAGTAACTAAAAGAGCCTGTTTCATTTCTAGGGAGTTTGGACAATGATCATGTAAAAATGAATTAACAAATGAATGTTTATGGTGCATAAAAATCTCACAAAAACGTCATAAGTGGACCTCACGAAAGAAAAATGCAGCATTTAATTCACATTAAGGTGAAATGCATTTGGTGAAATTACATTTGCATACTTCAGATCTTGTTTACACTTGTTTGTTTACACTTGTTTAGACTTTTCATATTTACATCTACATCTAAGACTACTTAGTTTTAGCCTTATATGTTCATTTAATTTATTGTAACTATATTGCACAGTTTCAGATATTTCAAGTACACATTTCACTACACATTGTACTTGTTTAACTGTGTATGTGACAAAAAAAGATTCTTGAATCTTGAGTCATGAAATTTAACAAAAAAGAAGGAAAGCCTGTCTTGCTGACTGCAGTGTAGTGGCATAGGAACATACCTGGATTTTCCCAATAACCCCTGTGCTCTCCATTCTGCTGGCCACATTCACAGTGTTTCCCCAGATATCATACTGTGGTTTCTGTGCTCCTATCACCCCTGCTATGACTGGTCCATGATTTATTCCTGAAAAACAGGAAAACACAAGGTCTTTGATGACACCTTGTGTGGCTGGATGTCTCTGGTATTACTTACATGTAAAAACATGAATGCAGTTTAGTTTTACTGCGGTGCTCTGTGCTTTTTTGCCAATAGAAAGCTTCCTACACTCATTTTTCTAAAATGCTTTGGAACATTTTCACTGGTCTCAAAAACTGGTCTCAGATCTCAGAAAGTGAGACGATTCAGAGCTGGCCTGAATCTGAATCTGAGGCCCATGTCTGATTACTTGGACTGTTCCTGAGTAATTCATCTTCTGTCACACCTCATTCTCTCATTCTTGGGGATGGATTCCATTAGAGTATTCAACTATAGTATTTATATCCACCTCTCTTACTGACCACATCATTTTGTGTATTTTCTGGAGAGTTTTATTATGACTTTATTATATTTTACATTGTTCTCGTCTCTGTGTCTCTGTGTGTCTGTAACATAAGCAGTTTCCTCCAGGATCAATAAAGTTTCCTGATTCTGAGTATTCTGAGGCTGAACAGAATAAATTTGAAAGAAAACATACTTCTCTTACTTACCCACTCTTAGCTTGAAGTCATTGAAGGAATGTTTGTTAATAACATCAAGTTTCCCCACCAGAGCAAAGGCGAATTCTACCATCGTGCCGATGTGCATGTACTGCCTGTCATGGTCCTGAAAGACGGAGAGATCATTTCACTGCTTAGTGCTCTCAGTTTTAGCCCCTTCAACACATAAATGATACACACTTTTGTCATGTAACCATGATTATTAGTGTGACTGGCCTGAATAATTTGAAAACACAAGCATTAGTTCATTATGTTGGTATTCTTTTCTTTACTTAGTATTTGTCCTTTGTAAACTCTTTAGAACCCAACACAATTCAAGATTCCAGACAGTTTTCAGAGTTAATTATCTCTGTTTTAAACGCATTTAACCTCATAAAACCAGGAGAACATGGCCATTCTCTGATGATAAATGTGATATTAGGATATATATATAAAAAAAAACATGCCATAACTATCTACTATTAGTAAAAGACTAAATACTGCCGTACTTCCCTACTATGATTTCACAAGTAATAACTTTTTTTTCTAAATACTAAAGCAAGTTAGTAGAAGATGTTAAAATAATAACCATTTAAACAAAGACAAACACACAAACACATTTATTTATTCTCTCGGGCTGTTGAATGACTTTTAGATAGAGAAGCCGAGCGTCCTCAGTCACTCGTTTAGCCCTGCCGAGCTGAGCGATGGAGCCAAACAGAAAAACAGGCTAATCGGTTTAGCTGATTCCTATGAGATCTAACTATGCTGTTCAAATGTGTGAATGTTTATACGAACAACATGTGATCATTGTATTCCCACTGAGAAAATATCTAATATTGTCATGAATGAACACAGGCATTAGAGATCTAAAGATGCTCCGATACCACACTAACATAAAATAATACTGGAATTCTCCCCCACTTCATGAGCTTCTTTACTTTTTGTTACCTAAGAATGAACATACACCAACCTTGTGTGTTATTTTACTGTTTATCATTCACTTTTAAGCAGCTTTTTTTTTACCCACCGACCATCACTTATAGAACTTCACTTTCACTTTCTCACACTGGGTTTAGATTAAACACAGATATTTGAGGTGTATAAGACATTCAGACAGTCTAGTCTTTACTTTGTGCTGTAGTTTTATAGATTTACAGACTGCAGCTCCTGCTATAGAGAGAGGTTAATGTCAGAAATCAGCTGTAGTTTTTGTGGTGCGTTCGAGGGCAAATTCCCATGTCGACTTAGGATGTCCCAAGCGTGGCCTCGCACCTCACAAAGAACTGTTCTTTAAAACCTACCTGAGCATACTCTGTTCCAGGAGTGATGTTAAGTCCAGTAGCAGCCATGTAGGTGCTGCCAATAGTCTTTATCTTCTCCACTCCACTGAATTTGGGTTTGGAGAGTAACTGCCAATGATAAGAGGAGAGAGAGTTGGGTAAGGAATTAAAGGACATGCCTAAAATGGTTTTAGATGTACCCACGGTTATTATATATTGGTTGAGCAGTTTTGTCTAATAGTGAAAAACGTCTTTAACCATTTTCTCCAGGCATGTTTCTGTTTTCCTCATTAAAACAAAAGCAAGACCTGCTCTTATAGCTAAATCATTTTAGTTTTCATTGGACATCCCCCAGGTTCCAAAGATAACCTCTACTGTATATTCACATTAAATTCAGAGTAATGCAAGCCTGTGGTTGGGGTGATCAGTGATGGCAGTTCTATTCCCTAGAATTCAGTTCTCATGCAGCTTTTCAAATCATAACTGAAAGTGAAATTGACAGCAATGAAATAGATAGTCAGGGTACGGAATGTGCTTCTACAGCATTCTGTACCTCATCAAAATCTGCTATGATCTCATTAAGAAGTCTGAGACACTCCAGCCCCTCCTTGTTCACGTCAGACTCGGTGTAGAATTCCTTGAAGTCTGGGATGGAGGCAAACATGACACACACCAGATCGTATGACTGGTGGTAGAGGTCCTGTGAAAAATGATCAGAAACACCATTAGCAGCGTAGTGAAGAGGGGGCCAAGACTGACTGTAACAATCAACGCTTGCATTTTGTTCACAACTTTCTGTTGAAAGGGTGCATTCCAATATTCTAATTGATATCACACTTGATTGTTTTTGTTGTGTTTGTTGACCTGTTTTGTGGAATGAAAATTCATTTTTGCCGTAACTTTACATGAAAAGGAAAAACATTCCCCAGGTTTAATGTTAGATCATGCAAAAATATTTTACAAAGAAAAAAGTGGAAAACAAAAATGAAGATACAAGGTTTTGTTCTAACAGAAATTAAAACAAAAATGAAGGATGAAACTTCCTCCCCTTATTTTTGCCATATTTTTGCTATATATTTAATATAACATAACTTTATATTAAAAGGAAAACTGTTCCCTAGGTTTAATGTTAGTTCATGTAAAAATATTTTATTCAAAAACCTGAAGATATAAGGTTTTGTTCCAGCAGCAGTTATAACACAAACACATGTCTATACATACACACTAAACATAGTATAGCACAGTGATTACTTGGAGAACCAGCCTATAGATGGATTTGGATGTACCTTGCATTTAATGAGTATTAAACTAAATTTCTATAAACATTTCTTTAATTTTCCAAAACACTAACCCTGACCCTAATCATAATCTTACACAAAACCTAAACCTAACTATAACCCTGATTAACCCTGCCTGACAAATGAGTTTTATCAGATTTAACTGTTAATTGTTGAACCATCTGAAGATACAGGGGGCTATGCAAATCCAGTGGAACCAACAACAATAATAACTTCCACGGTCTTAAGAATCAGAAATGATGAGAATTGCTTCAGCGTTCTTTGAAGTGTTTTTGAGATTTTCTGATAATGTACATGCTGTATTTTCTCAGCCTTTGTTCACACTTGTCTGTTGTGAATCCACCCACCTCATTTTTCCAGTTACCAGCCAAGAAGTGTTCCGCGACATGAGCTGGCAGGACGTTCTCCAGGAGCACACGGTTGAGGTTCTCCATCGTCTCTATCTCCTCACACTCCCGTTTGAACTTGTTCCTCCAGAGGAAGTCTAACCTACAGTAATATTCATTCTGTTACAAGAGGACACAGAGGTAAAGAGATGCAGACATCTGATCACCTTGTGTGATTTTTCACAAAGCAGAAAAATAGAGAAAACTCAATGCACACACTGCAACTCTGTCAGGCATATTGGACAGTTTTCTTGGTATATCAAGTCTTTATTGTTAACAGATTACATCAGCTTTTTCTGTGAAGCAGCTTAGTATATAGAGCACACATTTTCCCCCAGAGAGTTGAAAAACATTATAGTTGCTGTAATTGGACTGATTTTGCTCTCCCCACAGCAGAGCCTGTCAAACCCAGGCAAGCACTTTTACCACTTACCCTGAACTATGTCAGCTTCTTCTTATTAGTACTATGGTACCATGGGCATTATGTGGAAGAGAAGGTAATAATGGGGGAGATTCCCACATTTTTAACTTGGATACAGCTTGGACGTTGACAAGAATCATATTTATAAATGTTTACTCACTCGCTTTCTGTAACCGCTTAATCCTCACTAGGGTCGCAGGTCCCCGGAGCCTATCCTGGGGCCAGGCTTTATAAATGTTTTTTTTAAATAATTTTCTTTTAACAGCATTTATACATAACATACAGTATATACAACAAACTGTTCCCAGGGGTACAGATACAAAGTTATAGGCCAGGAAAAAAAGTGTAAGAAAAGTAATAGATTAATCAATCCATAAGACATTTCATTAGTGGGAAACTGGTAATTATGGTATGTCTGATGTGACACAAACATGGGATGAGACTGCATGGAGAACGATGGTGCTCAACGTTTCATCAACCACGAAGCTTCAGAGTAAATTACGATTCCGTACTTTAGTGAGTGTTAAAGTATGAAAGAGCGTTCACATGTATATGTTTTGTATATTTGTCTATTGAGATATATATATATATATATAAAAATTAATTCCCCCCTTTTTTACCCTCATTGTTGACCTGTCTGAGTGTGTTGTGTTGTATGTTGCACCTATGGTCCAGGAGGACGATATTTCGTATCACTGTGTACTTAATGTATATGGCTGGGATGGCAATAAAGCTCGACTTGACTTAACTACTTGACTACATGCTACTTAGGTTAGTGGAACATTAGATAGCAGCAAGCTACTACACCATTAGTTAACTACTCTGTTGTTGGAATGAAGCTACTTGGCTTAGCTAGCTTACATACTACTGCTAGCAAGGTCATATCAACAGTTAGAGCAATTATTAAGAAGTTTAAGAAATTCTAAACTACCATGAACCAGCCTGAGAGAGAACCCAAGACTCTTTCGTCAGCAGCCAAAGTGAGGAGGATGGTCAGAGACGTGAAAAATCTCCAAAGACTTTGCTAGCATCTTGGGGTCACCGTGTCTTCAAATCCACCGAACAGGATGTTTGGAAGGTATGCCAAAAAGAAGCCCTCTTTCTGCCACAAGCAAAAGCGCTTGGAATGTGCCAGACGCCACCATGCTGTGTTCAGACCAAACAACTGAGCTCTTTAACCCCAAAGGTGCGTTTGGCGTAGAAATAAACATGGCTGCAGAGAAAAACACTTAATACCAGGCGTTAGATATGGTGGAGGATCTGTAATGCTGAGGGCTGTTTCTCCTCCTTATGGATTCAGGAGCTTTTAAATGAAAATCCGGCTGCCTCTGCCAAGAGGCTAAAACTTGGTCGTGGCTGGATCTTCCATCAGGACTACGGTCCAAAGCACACATTAAAATCCAGTCAGAAATGGATAAATGAAGGCAAAAATCAAGCTTTTGTAAACCTGAGAGCTGAGCTAAAGAGGAGGGTGCACGAGAGAAGACCCAGGATTCTGCAAGATCTGGAGAGATTTGACTTTGAGGAATGTTAAAAATCCCTTCATCTGTGTTCTCAAATCTTATAAAACATTAAAAGAAAAGACTCAGTGCTTCTCTGCTGGCCAAAGAGGGGTTCACAAAATCCTAAATAAGGGGGTGCCAATAATTACGACACATGTTTTTCTGGAATAAAATTTTGAAGTAATGGGCTTATTTAGAATTTATACATATTCTTATTTGCGTAAATCTGAGTAAAGACATTTGATAAACATTAAGAGGATTTTTTTCAGCAGCCTTTTTTCCCTCGTATTAAATTAATGTGCCAATAGCTCTGGAGGGCATTGTGGCTCTTACAGACGTTCTTTCTGCTGATACTTTGCCAAAAGTGACCAATTAAAATTGACTTACAAATTAAGGCCTTACAAAACTGCTTAATGTCCCTATTAAACTGTTAAACTGTACTGGAATTGAAAATATCTTCTGGGTTGCAGTTCTGATACCTTACAGAATAATTTCAGCTTTTCACCAAGAGCCCGAAGCTGAATGAGTATTTCTAAAAGACTTTATCTTCTGTATAGCTGCTGTTACTCTGCATTGTGACTGTACCAGCTGCGTCCGTGCCTGACAAAGTGCCGTCGCTACACAGAGTGCACATGAATGAGTGCACTTTTCTTATGCAGATTAGTCGAATCTGGCACACAATCCAAAAATCATTCCACAAAAACACAGAAAAATCCAATAAACCACATTTACATAAATGTCCGTGCTCTGTGGAGAGCTCTCTCTGTTTGAATGTTCCGGTAAATCGGAGACCCACCTGCCTCGCCAGCACAAGCAGGGTAATGAAGAAGATGAACAGAGACACAGAACCCATCGTCTTCAAGTCCTTCAGAACGCCCGGTCTGGAAAAAGGCAGGAAGAAAAAAAAAACACTCAGGGAATAAGGAGACCGAGAGGAAAAAACACGAATCTTTGTCAAGCGGGTTCACTGAGAAGAAAGGTCTTTTCAGCAGCACCTCAGGTGGGTGTCTGACTCAGGTTTGTAAGTTTCTTCTGCCGGGAGCAAAATGTCAGAAATTCAAATCAACATATAATAACTGTGCCTTACGCCCTCAGGCCAGATCTAATCTCTGAGTCATCTGCACAGAGGAAGAAAGAAAGAAAGTTAAAGAACAATACAAAAGAAAGAATGAAAAAGGAAACAGGAAAGAAATAAAAATGAATTTAAAAAGAAAAATGAAAATGAAAGAAAGACAAGAAGGAAAAAAAAATGAAAGAACAAAAGAAAATAGAAAAAAGAATAGAGAAACAAAACTAAGAAGAACTAAAAGACAAAAGAAAGAACATGAAAAAAGGAGACAAAGGAATAGAAAAACAAGACAGAAAGAAAGCAAGAGAGAGAGGTGAGTTCACCTTTCTTGTGAAGGATAGTCAAAAGAAAATTAAAGAGGAAATAAAGTGAAGAAATGAAAGAAAAAGAAAGGAAGAAAGAAAAAGAAATGAAAGAAATCAAGAAAGAAAAATAGAAGACAGAAATAAAGAACAAGAAATTAAAATAAAGAAATCAAGAAAGAAAGAAATAGAAGACAGAAATAAAGAACAAGAAATTAAAATAAAGAAATCAAGAAAGAAAGAAATAGAAGACAGAAATAAAGAACAGAAAAAAAGCTATTCAAATAAAGAAACCAAGAAAGACAAATAGAAGACAGAAGTAGAGAACAAGGGAAAAGAAAGGAAGGAGAGAAGACTGCTATACTGTGCGGTCTGTAAATCAGTGAACGGTGGTTCCGTCTGTACTGCAGGTCTCTGGATTAACCAGTGAAACAGTGACTGTGACCTTAGAGTGCAGAATATCAGCTTTAATTCAGACATTCACATTCATACAGGCTCAAACTCCACAGAAACCACAGCTTTTTACACACAGCCCCTCATTTGGTCTGACCGGAGCGATCGGACGGTCGGCTGCTGAGAACTGCATCAGTGTTCAGTTATTTATGAACCGCACTGTAGAATGAACGAAAACAGCGAGGAGACAAAAAGCCATTCTGAACACATTTAATATGACACAAAAAAGAGTACAGGAGGATTAACAGAAAGAAAGATTGAGCAGAGTTACACATTTTCCAGCATATGGCCTGGCGTAATGGGCAGTACCTCAAATTACCTGTACATAACCCCCTGCTCCTGCTGTCAATCATCTGGAGGAAAATCAATCCAGTGCAATCTGCACTAAGCCTGCTATCTCAGCATCTGTCACCCATAATCCCCAGGGTTTTTTTTTTTTTTGACCATACGGGTAAATTGCCATCACAATTTTCTATCTCGCCAATGCAGTTCTACATCAGCCTGTACTGAGTGTGTGCGTGTGTGTGTACGGTTTGGAGTGGGTGCAGGTGTGCTACCTGTCCAGTGGCTGGGTTTTATACAGCGCCGTGCTGTACTCGTCCAGGACTGAAGCGTGGGTCTGGAGGATGATGATGTTGTAGCTCACCACCGCCGCCAACATGATCAGCATCTTCAGCTCATAATTTATCCTCAGGAACACGGAGCAGGACACCAGCCCCAGGATACAGCTGTAGATGAAGTACTGAGAGAGAAAACGACGGGAAAGATAATGAGATTTGCGGCCGAGAATAAAGCAGGACAAAGTGTGACCATGACTAACCGAGTGGAATGAAAAATTCATTATCAAACGGAAAAATGCTCAAAGTCAATAAAAAATTCATCAAGGCCCACCAGAAATTTCTGCTAAACCCTGTCAAACTGAATATCTCGCATGCATTTTGACAGTGGTCCCTCTTTAAAGAGCCTATATCATGGGAAACCGAATTGTCCTCACTTTGTGTAAACATTGTAAAAGTGTTAAAACATACAGTTCACTCCAGAGTTTAGAACTGATGTCACAAAAACCAACCTATTTACAGTACATACAGCTGCCTATACAGCATACAGCAGTTAGGCCTTAACCATTCTCACTGAGTGTCTGAATGATTCATTTGAAGCCATACTATAAATGATCTAGAATCTATCCTATACATGGCAGTGAATCAGAACAGAACTCATTTATATAAATAAAAGGCACAATGACAAAACAGCCTGTTTCATTCCAAGGAATAAAGAATGGTTGGAAAATGGTCATGCAAAAATCAATTAGGTTCATTAATATTTATTTTTCCCATTATAGGAAATTTGTTATGTTGCAAGCGTTCACATATGGACTGATACCACAAAGACAACATTAGTGCAGGGAAATGGAAATTCATACCAAGTACAAATATGCAAAAGTGCAAACATGCCACAGTAGTGCAAGGAATGCAGCCAGAGCGTCAACTGCCATGAAGCATATTAATAGCACACGGGACGAAAGAGACATGGAGACTTTTAATCTTCGGTATCCTAAAGCAACAACCTGGGGGCAGTAGCTCAAACTCCCTCTGGAGAGGATAGTCATTTAGAACCTGCCTGTTATAAATGACCAAAAGCTCAGTCTGACTCCTTCCTGAGATCTAACTGGCCATTTTACCAAGACTTAAACTCTGTTCTTACTGGACAACTTTAGTCTTCCAAACCAAGCAAAAGCTAAAACAGATAAAAAAAAAAACTGTTGCAAAACAGAGTCATCACCTCAGAGAGTTCGTAAGTCTTTTCTGTACCTTTCTAGAAATAGCATCAACTTCGGATTCAAAACAGGAACATTAAAAACAACACCCAAGTATTTGTAGTTCTCCACTAGGTCAGAGTCAGACCCTGTTCTAACAGCAGGAGGCTTGGTGGTGACTTTCTGAAATCAATAATCTTATGGAGGAAAGACTAATTATCAAGCCACAGTCATCCACCACCGACCCATGATCTTATTCTTTCTCTTCAAGAAGACTGACAATAACAGAGAGAAACTTTAAGATATGTCTTTTCTTATAGTTGCTGTAACACTCATTAGGTCATTAGTGTTCATGATACAAAGAAGTGAGGGCCAGCAACCTTGAGGGAACCGGTGGATGGTGAATTACGTGGGTGTGTGACGGGGAGGAGTTATAGAGTCTGATGGGTGGGTGAGTAATAGGGGGAGGAGTTATAGAGTCTGATGGGTGGGTGAGTAATAGGGGGAGGAGTTATAGAGTCTGATGG
>JBBPCZ010120557.1:0-10307 GCA_037974445.1 Brycinus macrolepidotus | reverse complement strand
GCAAGTGTTTTACCCGCTAGGCTCCTCTATCACCCCTATAGTAATGATTGCTTTTTATTATTCATATCTGTGTAGCAAGATTTGTTTCCATGGCTCAAAAGCAATATTTTTCGTAAATGCCACAGAGAAAATAAAAGGAATGAATTCTGATAAATTTGTATGACCTTAATATTGGCCACTACATTTCTGTATTTTGAGGCACATGCTTCGTGATGAAAGCAGCCCTTGCATGAGTCCTGTAACTGATTCTGATGGAGTTGCCTGACCGTATCTGACTCAAAACTGTGTGCAGGCATTCAAGAAATCTCGGACGATGTATACCCGGGCGTGGATCACAGCGACTCGGACGATTCAGACAAATCGGATTCCAGCGACAGTGAATATGCAAGTGAAGAGGAGCACGGACCAAAAGACGACAACCCTGACACCAACATTCATAAAGAGTCCAAGAAGAGACCCAGACCTCCCCCTTCACAGCCGCAGGACATGAAAGCGCTGCCTACAACCACGGTAGACAAGACCGCTTCCGAGCCACCTTCAAAAAAGAAACCCAGCAGTGTTGAAGAGAAAGAATCCCAGGAGAAGCCAAAGGCCGCACAACAGCAGCCGCCTCAGAGAGAGAAGCCTTCGGTCAGGCAGGATGGCAAGACCACCCGAGACCAATATGTAGACTCAGACTCTGAAAGAGAGCTAGTGATTGACCTCGGAGAGGAGCAGGGAGGTCGAGACAGAAAAAAACCAAAGAGAGAGACGCTGCCAGCTCCCAGTTCTGCAACCAAAGACCCAGCAGCCATCAAAACTGAAGGTGAGCACTTCTGTCTTTTCAACATCTGGCATTTCAAAATGTTTTAATAAATGTAGTAGTTGTGAGGGGTTTGCGTGATAAGTCATTTTACTTTGCAAAATCTGCAAAACTGAATGAACCACCGGCAAAAATGCTAATAAAAGGCGTGTTATCCGCTTGTTGTAATGTCAGCAGTCAACGGCACTCAAAACGTAACAGTAAAAATCAGATTTTAATAGAAAATTTTCAAAAGCTGGTAAGTTTGTGTATTCTGGATAGGCAATAAATTGTCTATACTGATGTACCCTGATACTGATTTTCACTTTCACAGAAAATTTCCATCCTGGAATTTTTTTTCTGTCTGATTATTTTGAAAGTTTCCCTTTCGGTTTAATTTGAAAAGAAGTAACCAGAACAAAAGTGTCCGATTAAATAAGCTGCAGAGGGTTGTATAATAGTGAATGTTACAGGATTCATTAACTCATGGGGTTTTTAACTTCAAATGTAAATGTAACTTTTGTCTCTTTTCAGGAAAAGCTCAGTCAACAACCAGCACGTCAGGCTCTCCATCCACAGCCCCCAGTGCATCGTCTTCTACCGCTAGTGCAAAAGACACGAGTCAGCCAGCTTCCAAGCCTCCAAACATCTCCAGCACCTCCAGCAGTACATCCAGCACAGCTCCCCAGCCAGGGCTACCAGCAGTCTCCTCTGCAGCGAGCTCAAACTCCACCTCCGCTGCGGTGAAGAAACAGCGCCCTCTGCTGCCCAAGGAGGCGGCCCAGCCTGGCCAGGCAGCCGTTGTTTGGAACCAGGCTGGGAATAAGTTCCAGACATCTTCTCAGAAGTGGCACTTGCAGAAGGTCCAGAGACAGCAACAGCAGCAAGTTGGGCAGTTGACTTCCCAACAGCCAGCCTCCCAGCCCCAGCCCCAGAGTCCATCGGCTTCCAGTAGCGCCAGCACTCGCTACCAGACCAGGCAGTCTGTGAAAGGTAATAAAGAAACAGAGTATTTGTAATCCTTCTGCCCTGACCAGCACTGTTCTCAAACAACTGGACGTTTTCTTTCAACACCCTACAGTGTCATATAGAGCCTTTATCATGTAGTGGAAATAGCATAAGCAATTCAAAACATCACACAGTTCATTATGACAGAACTGAAAGCAAAGAGTGAAATTTCCATAATTTCCTCAAGTGTAATCAGTCAACCTCAAGGACATGTTTGAGCTTGCATTTTATTTTGCATTTGGGATGTAAGACTAATGTAGCTAACAAGTACTGGATGCTTCTACCCAGCTAATTAGCAGTGTGCAAACTACAGGCTGAAATCATCACGTACTAGATGTAGATTTGCTTTTGTGGTTTCTGAGGCTGTAAGACATTCACAGAATTCATGATGTCTCCCACTACCGTCTTCAACAATTCGAGATTGTGTGAAGTCATGTAATCTCAGTTCTACTTGCTTAAGTGGGGTCTGACACTGAATGCAACATACTTTTGTCCATTTTTATAGATAAGAGTTTCCCAGACATGCCTTGAGATTAGTCTTAAAGAGAATTTCGGTGTAAATGTAGAATTGTTTTTGGGAATTCCTTTCAGTCTTTTTAGTCTGGGAAACCCGCTATGTCATACAGCGTCAGAAACCACAGCGGGTTTACCACAGACTCAACTTGTGTGTGTTTTAAGGAAATGTATGTTGATACAGGAATTCAGTTTGCGTGATGCTAATCCCACTGCTACATTAGCCTTGTTGCTCCAGTGCATAAGTAAAGAAGAAAGATTCAGAAACCAAACATGCATCATCTGTATGACTACATTACGTGTAAGAGGAAAACTGTAGACATACTTGATTTTTAGCTGAACTACCTTTAAAGGTCTTAGTTCCCAGCTATTTACTTGTATAGTGAAATGCATGCAATTTGATTGTTTTTGTTTTTTAAACCAGCTGTCCAGCAAAAGGACTCTTCATCTGGCTCCTCTAACTCTGTGCTGGCTGGAGACTTCCTCGCCCCTCCGGCTTCCGCTGATGTAGCTGCTGACATTGCCAAGTACACGTCGAAAGTGAGTTTACAATATAGACAGTCACATTTCTCATTCTCATTTTGACTTAGTAGCCCAATATAGAGAGTTCTGTGATTTATCACTTTTCTAAATTGTGATCATTATTGATTACATTTTCTGTGTTCGTGTTAAAACTTAAGTCATGTTTGCACATTCAGTATATTACCTTTAAGCACATTTTGTTATTGCTGTGAAGCTGTTTGAATTTATTCTGCCTTTTATTTTTTATAGATGATGGACGCAATTAAAGGAACTATGACAGAGATATACAACGACCTCTCAAAAAGCACAACAGGAAACACGATTGCTGAGGTTTGGCTTTTTTTGCATTTGCACGAGATGATAATACAAGCAGAAGTAACATGGTGTATTTAAACAAATGGCACCGAGTCCATGCGTTTACATTCACTGCCCTTTTGCATTTGACTGAAGAGTTTTGAATGTTGAATACTATTTCATTATTCAACATTGTTGTTTTGAGGTCTGTTCATCTCTAATGACTTGTGTTACATTGCTGCTTTGGCACAGATCCGAAGGCTGAGGATTGAGATTGAGAAGCTTCAGTGGCTGCATCAGCAAGAGCTTTCAGAGATGAAACATAATTTAGGTAAAGTTTGATTTTGTGTGTCCAAGCAAACATGTTTAAGAGTACGTCTTGGAGCCTGAACTCACCATACATACACTGATCAGCAACAGCATTAAAATCACTGGCAGGTGAAGTTAAAAACCATGATTATCTTTTTACAAAGGTGTCTATCAGGGGTGGTTATATATTAGCCAACAAGTTAGAACATTATTCTTGAAGTTGATGTGTTGGAATCAGGAAAAATGGGGAAGTTTAAGCATCTAAGCAGCTCTGACAAGGCCCAAATTGTGACAGCTGGACCAGAGCGTCTCCAAAACGGCAGGGCATGTGTCGTGTTTTTGGTATGCAGTGGTTAGTGTCTACAAAAATGCCCAAAGGAAGGACAACCGGCGATGTAGTCATGGGCCCCCAAGTGATGCGCTTGAGGAGCAAAAGCTAACCCATCTGGTCCAAACCCACAGAAGAACTACTGACAATGCTGGCTATGATATGAAGGTGTCAGAACACACAGTGCATTACAGCTTGCAGCATATGGGGATGCTTAACTACAGAGCAGTCAGAGTGCCTGTACTCTCCACTGTCCACCGCTGAGAACAGTAACAATGTGAGCATCAGAACGTGACCATGGAAGAATGGGAAAAGTTGGCCTGTTGTGATGGCTCACATTTTCTGTCACATCATATAGGCGGTCAGGTGCATGTGCATCACATAACTGGGGAAGAGATGGCACCAGGATGCACTATGGGAAGAAGGCAAACCAACAGAGGCGGTGTGATGCTCTAGGTTTTGACCCAAATCCGCCTGTCTAAATATTGTTACAGGACAGTAGCACCTCTAAATGGAAACACTATTCCTTTATGGCAGTTGCCTCTTTCAGCAGGATAATGCGCCCTACTACGTTCCTCAAGAAGGAAAAATTGTTCAGGAATGGTTTGAGGAACGTGACCGAGTTGACTTGGCTTCCAAATTTCCCAGATCTCAGTCAGATTGAGTATCTGTGGGATGTGCTAGACAAACTAATCCAATCCATGGAGGCTCACCTCCCAACTTCCTGGAGTTAAAGGATCTGTTGCTAATATCTTCAGAGGTCTTGTGGAGTCTATGCCTTGATGGGTCATAGCTGTTTTGGCGGCACAAGAGGGACCTACACAATATTAGGCAGGTGATTGTAATGCTGTGGCTGATTGGTGTATAATGCAAAGTGCATTTAGATTTAATTTTTGTGGTGTGTGTTTATCTGTAGAGCTGACGATGGCGGAGATGAGGCAAAGTTTAGAGCAGGAGAAGGAGAGGCTGGTGTCTGAAGTGAAAAAGCAGTTGGAGATGGAGAAACAGCAGGCCGTGGATGAGACCAAGAAGAAGCAGTGGTGCGCCAACTGTAAGAAGGAGGCTATTTTCTACTGCTGTTGGAACACCAGCTACTGCGACTACCCCTGCCAGCAGGCGCACTGGCCCGAACACATGAAATCTTGCACACAGTCAGGTATGCATCACACACACACACATTTACGACAGCCTGACTTATATCACACTATAAGTGAAGTGAAAGTGACCATTCTGTCATACGTGAACACAGCACACAGTGTGAACAGCACGAAATTCTTCCTCTGCATTTAACCCATTTAAACCCATTCACCAAGTGAAGCAGCGGGCAGCCAGGAACACAGCGCCCGGGGAGCAGTGTGTGGGGACGGTACCTTACTCAAGGGTACCTCAGTGGTGTCACTAGCAGTCTTGGGATTCGAACCCACGACTTTCTGATCGCAGGGCGAACACCCCTAACCCCTAGGCCACCAGCTGGGGAGTTGTTATAAGTGGAACAGATGAAGAAAGCAGTGAGATATATCCAATATGTTGACTAAACTCTGGTTTAACCAAAGATGTTAAACTAGATGTTTGTCCAGAATTCAAAATATTTTATTTATTTACTGAGTTTTTACTGATATAATAATGTATAATGCAGTAACCTCTAAGTGCCAGTATTTCGTCATTAGGATGTACAGTCAGCTCCATAAATATCGACACCCTTGTTGATGAGATCAAAAAAAAAAAATTGGAAAAAGGTTAATCAGCTTCTCACAGAAAACATGAAAGAAATCTAACCTTTAACTGAAGTAAATTCAGTGTAAGAAAATTAAAACCCTTGTTTTATCACAAACCTACATTACAATTTTGGCACCCCCACAAGTTTCTGTGAACAAAATGTAACTGAAACTTGTTTCCATATATGTGTGTTTATTGTCACCTGAGTGTTCAGAAACTCTTGAGCAGCCATGCAGGACTTTCCATTTCACAGGGGTATAAAAAATTGTTATAAAGAGGCCAGATTTCCTTAGTCACTCATCAACAAGGGGACGATTAGAGAATGCACAAACGAAATGAGACAGAAATATATTGATCTTCATAAATCAGATAAAAACTATACAAAACAAGTACATGCCCTAACAACTGTTAGGACGGTCAGTAAGTTTAAAACAAATGTAGCTGCTGAAACTTCCTGGAAGAGGACACGTTTATTTTCACCCCACCCTCTGTGAGGATGTCGTTTAGAGAGGCAGAAATTTCACAAAGGATTTGCAGATGATGGTAGCATTTTGGGGTCACTAACACTTAAAAAAAAATAAATAAAGAGAAAATAGACACCACCTCTATGCCAAAAAACTGTGTATATATGTCTTCTATGTAAGAAGAAAACATTTTTTTGATCTATCCAAAAAAGGTTCATTAGATGGTTCTCAAACTTTTCATTCTCAAAAACTCAAGAATAGAATGTGTGTGTAAATTTGGCTCCCTCTGCCAAAAAAGCTAAAACTGGCTTGTGGTTGAATCTTCTATTTGGACAACGATCCAAAACAGAGGTCTAGACCCACATAAAGAGAAGAGAATCAAGCTTTTGACAAGGTGGTCCCAGCCGCATCACTTAAACCCCCATGCAAACCCTGGTGATCTAAAGAGAGAGTCCGAAAGAGCAGACCCTGAACACTACTCTCTCATTTGGGTTAATAAACGTTGTCAATTAGTTATTTATTAATTCCTAATTTTACACACCTGATTCAGTTCAAGTCTTCAGCAGCATCTGATTTGAGAATCAGGTGGACATCATTAGAGCTGCAATAAACCTGCAGGGGAATTGCCAGGAGCAAAACAAAACAAAACAAGATAATCATGCATTATCATTGCAGATATTCAGTCATATCCTGTTGTTCCATGTCAGTGATCATGTTACTGTTACATATAATATATTCATTCTGTTTTTAAACATTTTTAAAGGTGTATTGCATAAAGACCTTTTTCCTGTAGCCCAGCGGCCCCTAACCTTTTTTGCGCCATGGACCAGTTTCATGCAAAACAATATTTTCACGGACCGGTATACATACAACTTAAAACAAAGTTTGTAAAAACACGAAGAAGCTCCCAAAGACGTTTGTTTTTTACTTGTTTTTGCGAGCTTGTGTGCTGGTACCAAATGACTCGGGCCGATACCAGTCCGGTGGTTGGGGACCTTTGCTGTAGTCAATCTTCCGTTCCTCGTGTTCTCTTCACGTCTACACTGTACACAATAATGCGTATTTATCAGTGATCCTGGAAATGTGTTGTTTTCCTCCTGTTTTTTAGCTACAGCATCTCAGCAAGAGCCAGAAGAGGAAGCATCTGCAGTTTCAACTGCAAAGCCTTCAGGACAATCGCCTAAAGCCCAGCTCTCACCACCGGCTAACAGAACTTCACCCACAAATAAAAGCTCCTCACCCATGGCTGAGAACACTAGGGGGAGCACCTCAAGCTCCGGGTCCTAACCAGAACACTACAGACGTTCTATAGACTTCCTCAAAAGAGTATGGACACAAAAATGACTGGGGAACCTGGGGACATTTTGGATTTGGTTATGGAGGTCCGGCTTCTGGTTTCCCCCTTTCTGCTCGAAGTTCTGATTACAAAGACACCTGAAACCTATACACCTTTCCAGCCTGGTTCACTACACCGAGGGCATCACATGGTGCTTGGTGTCTTTTCTTGTATATTGACTGTCACGGTGTTTTTGTTTTATCTACATAAGACTGTTTTGTACAAACGTTAAAACAAACTTTCGTATAAAATATGCAAAGGTCATACTGTTTTTTACACACAGTTAAGTTTTGTATAGCGCAAAATGAAATAGATTTGTCTGCTCTGTAACTTTTTTTTTATGTGTCCACTGCACTTAGGTGCCTCCAGAAAGGCTAAGAGTACTTTATACTTTAAGATTTTGGATCTTGTGAACATGCTCTGAGTTTGCTAATTCACAGACTGTTGAGGGATGATTATTAATTCTCATAGATTTCCACTACATCTCGCAGGAGGACCCTGTAACACACTATTTAGCCATCTTGATGATGCCATCCATCCAGAAAATGTTTTGCTTGAATTGAAGTTGGGAAAAGCTGAGCTGCTGCAGCTGTGTCATTTCAACTTCTGTCTTCCCTTGTTTACATACTGTAAATAACATAAGAATAAAAGGAGATAACTATCTGTAAGAAAAAAAAATAAAATCAACTCTCCTCTGAAAGTGAAATCCCTGTTTTGCTGTTATCCCCCACAACATTTGAATGTTATGCTAAAAATGCTCACAAAGCTAAACTGTTTGTACAGTGACATTTTTTTTTCGTTATTTATTTTTAATGATGTAGTTAACTTTAAAATGTAATTAATGTAGCCAGTACCTACAATACCAGTGTAGTCTGTTTTGGTTGGTTGCTTTTTCATGGTGTGACAGCAGCCTCTAGTGGTCACTTCTGTACATTACAGTGTTGAATACTATTTCATTATTCTGCAGTCTTCCTCACTAGTGAGGAAACGTTTTTCCCTTTCCCTTTCAAGTTTGATCTTACCAGTCTGTTTCATAGGCAATCAAATGTAATGGACAGTAAGATCAGATGAGTTAGATAAATAATTTTTCCAAGTACCATATTTTCAGTAATGACATCTTGATCTTGAAAAGACATTATTTGCGCAAATGATGCCATATGAATGCCTAGACACAGAGCAGTTATAGAAGTTTAGTATCAGTGTCTTTCATATATAAAAAAGCGCAGAAAGAAAAACAAGCAATTATAGTAAGCAATAAAATCACTATAGAATAATGATGTAAAAAGTTAAAATCAAAAAAGAAACAATTTAACATTATACAGATAAAAGTGCATATTTTGTGCAAGTATTACAAACAAAACTAGAGCCAACTAATCAATTCAAGGCAGCAAGAAAAAATTTATTTCAACTGTTAAGTCGGATCTGATCTCTAGTGGGGAGCATAATGACTAAATGCCATTTCACCCTGTTTTGGAGATATATTTAGAGCTCAAAACACGGAGGGACTTTTAAACAATGAACAATTCTGTGTCTAATTGGAGGCCAGTTTGAGGACCTGAGGATTGATGTAATGTGCTCTCTTTTCTTGGCTTTGTAGAATTCTAGCAGCAGCATTTTGAAGAAGGTGGTCTTCTGGGGGAGGCATGACTACATTTCTCCAAATATTAATTTGAAAATCTCTGACCTTATCTGTGTTCATGAGTTGCCAGAATGCTGATTTAGTTTTACCTTTAATGTGATCACTTTTATCTGATTTTTTGGTATGAGCTGCATTTATTGCTTTATTGCTTCCAGGCACTAGGTTGCGAGCTTTGTTCATAAACCTCTTGTCTTTATTTAACTGTAGGAAAGTTAGTTGCATCAAGCCATTTACTTTTTCAAGTGATAAACACAATGACTCTGTAAGACAGAAGGTTGTTTGCATAGCTATGCTGTCACCTTGTACTCTTGGCTGAGAATTTGGCTGAGAGAAAGTATGGCCGGATTCAGCCATTTTTTTTACGTAAAACTCGATTTTCACGTGCGACGCGCGGTTCGTTGTGTGAAACGCGTTCGTTCTACGAGGCGTTCGTTAAGCGGGTACCACTGTATTTTTGTTTCTCTGTTTTGAATTGAAATGCAGTTTAAATCCTTTTTTTTTTTTCAGAAATGAAAAGCGCTTCAGTTTACAATATTCATGTCCATGTCTTTAAATTAGCTACAGGTGATGAAAGACCAAAATATCAGCTTGCTAACCAAAAAAAATTACTCTTTCATAGCAAAAAAGGCACATTTTATTAAAACGCCATGTTTCAGGCCACCTAAAAGGCCATTCGTCTTTTTGTCAAAAATAAAAGACACGTTACAGACTAGTACTATAGCTGTTGTCGACTGCACTAAATGTTGTATTGTCCAGTTGTTTTGTTGCTCTTGTGTTTTTCTTGCACTCTCTTTTGTCCTGTCTGCACTTGTGGTGTTCTGTTTCTGTTCTTGTGTTGCACCGTGGTCTTGGAGACATGCTGTTTCGTTTCACTGTGTACCGTGTGTTTGAAATGACTGTAAAACTGATTTGATTTGACTTGACATGACATCATTGTACCACATTACCATCCACCATCCAATATCCAGTATCCAATGTCCACCATCCAGTATCCTTCATCCACCATCCAATATCAACCATCAAATATCCACCACCCAATTTCCATCATCCCCCTTCCACCATCCAATATCCACCATCCACCATCTACTATCCAATATCAAACATCCACTATCCAATATCTAAGATCCACCATCCACAATATCGGATCCATCATCCATCATCCATCATCCATCATCCACCATCCAATATTCACCATGCACCATCCAATATCCAAGATCCACCATCCAATGTCCACCATCCAATATCCAAGACCTACCATCCAATATCCACCATCCAATATCCACCATCCACCATCTAATATCCACCATCCAATGTCCACCATCCAATATCCAAGACCCACCGTCCAATATCCAAGACCTACCATCCAATATCCATCATCCAGTATCCACCATCCAATA
>JBBPCZ010120555.1:0-10310 GCA_037974445.1 Brycinus macrolepidotus | reverse complement strand
AAGGTCAAAAAAATCGGATATAGGCAACAAATCAGAATTGAGCATCAAGACCTGCAGTGTAAACGAGGCCTTAGAGAATCAAATGCAAATCCTCCGACTGTTTCTCTGGTCTGTCACACAATGAAAAACTAGTTAACATAAGCAGAATCCCTCTCCTAGTGGACGGCTGATGCTGGCCCTTTTGGCACTGCAAGCCCATCACAGCTTCATACAACCAATTACGCAATCCCACAGAATGCGTAATAATTATCATCCAAGCCTCTGAATAGTTACTGGGCCTTCAGGATAATTCCTGTCATGTGACCACAGTCTCCCACCCTCATTGGCAGTTTGCAAGAGAGCGTGCAGTGAACATATTCTATAATTCTTGCGCTGTCTTTGACCTTAATCTCCATTAATCGTTTGGTGGCCCAGAGAAAGAGTCAGATTATTTTCTATCTAAATTACACTGCATATAAAGGAAGCGCGCCACAGCCAAACATTCGGCTATTGTAAAGATTCACAAGATAACATATGTCCACTAATGCCTATTTAAAGAAGACTGCTGTTCTGTCTTTGGAGTGTGTCGGTTCGACTCGGTTGACTGTGCTCCATTTCTACACATATCATGATTTTTGTGCAAGTTTATTTTATTCTGATCAGTAGATCTTAAGAGAGATGTGGAAAGAGAAGCAAAAGCAAATAAATCGTTATATGACGTGTAAGATCATTAGTTTCCCAGCAACAGCAAGATGTAAAAAAGTATTATCAACTGAGCAAACAGCTGACCCACAGCGTCAAAGCCAGTAGCGCTCTCTCAACTGAGCTACTGCGGCTTAAATCAGGTTTGAAATGCATGCAATTTGATGCAGTAAAAAAAAAAAACAGGACAGAAGCCACCAGCAGCACATGTGCTGAGTAATTAAGACCACACGGCCAGCTGACCTGCCAAAGGCAGAGGAGAAGCAGGGGGAGTGGTGATGTGAAAGCTCAGTATGCTAACACAACAGAGTTATCCTTGCTTCATCTGGTAGCTCACGGTGCTGCCTCAGGAGGCCTAGGATGACTAAGTCAGCAGTAGCCCCTCTATGTTATTCCCGGACAAGAGCTAGCAGAGGCGTCCCTTTGGCCCTTACTGTGACGAGAAATGAGCAGTGCTGAATCTGGAATTAGTGTGACTCAGCAAAGTTCTCCTTCTTCACAGAAACTTAAGCAAGCGTGAGAGCCAGAATTTTACAAAAGACCCAACAAGACCACATTTCATTTTTTAAACATCTGTTGAATTCAGGTTGAGTTCAAAAATTACATTCAGGTTTCCATTTCCACATTTAATGGATTTTAGATGGCCAGTGCCCTGATGGTGTGAGAGGTGATCCTGAAACCAGACGGTCGTAGGTTCAAATCCCAGGACTGGCTGGACACTGGCATGGCTGCGCTGCTCAAAGACTGGACATAGGCAGCAAAATTCCCAAATTTCACTTTTACGATCAGTAAAGTATAACAGTTAAAGTAGACTTTAAGCATAATTTTGGATAGCTGATAATTAGGCAATTTTTATTTAATTTATCATAATTGACACTAGTTAGGGCCCCACGGTGGCGCAGTGGTTAGCACAGGTTGTGGATTTGAATCTGGGTCCTGGTCTTGTGTGTGGGTTTCCACCAGAGTCTCCGGTTTCTCCCACAGTCCAAAGACATGCATGTCAGGTAGTGGTAGTAGCCTGGTGGGTAAAACACTTGCCTGTGAATCCAATGACCACAAAGTTGCAGGTTCAAACCCCCACTTTCTACCACTGTGTCCTTGAGCAAGACACTTAACCCTCAGTTGCTCCAGGGGGACTGTCCCTGTAACTAATAATTGTAAGTTGCTCTGGATAAGGGCGTCTGCCAAATGCCCTTTAGGGGTGGTGGTGGCCTAGCTGGACCAAGAGGTCATGGGTTCGAATCCTACCTTGAGCATACCACCACTGGGTTCCGGAGGAAGACCCTTAACCCCAAGTTGCTCCAGGGAGACTATCCCCTGTAGTTAGAGAATGGAAGTTGCTTAGGATAAAAGCATGTGCTAAATGCCATAAATGTAAATATAATGTGAATGTCAGGTGAATTGGGGATTCTAAATTGACCGTACGTGTGAGTGTGTGTGTGTATGCGCCCTGTGGTGGGCTGGCGTCCCGCCCAGGGTAAGTCCCTGCCTCGCACCTGTAGACCCCGGGATAGGCTCCGGGTACCCACAACCCTAGTAACGGTTACAGAAAATGAATGAATGAATGAATGACACTAGTTAACTTAACACTAGCACTAAGATAACTAAGTACGTGCTATCATTAGAAATGTGGAGTTTTATGTGGTCTGAGGCTACATGGTGGTTGGGTCCATGATACAAAATCTTGTACTCGGGTAAGATTTGAATTCTGAACTTGGACATCATGGACACAAAATGTCCTTTGGCAATATTGATGCCAGGATCAAATTTTTAGGCCTGATTAAAGATCTCATGCAATAATCTCTCTTTAAATAGCACTCTCATTAAATGCAAAGGTGTGTTAGTAGTTCCAAATTGGCAAATTAGCTGCAGCAGCAAACTCCATTGCCACAGGTTCACACTGGCAGGCAACAGAGCAACAGGCAATCAGCCATTCTCTATGAGCTACAATTTTAACTTCATGCTAATAAAATTATGTGATGAAATGGCAAAGCAAATGACTGGCTCGAACAAATTACTCAGACCAATCATAGATGCAGGAATCCAAAATACCCAGCCACCACTCTCTGAACCTTTTGCTTCTATCAGCATTTCATTCCTAGATGGATGAGAAACTTGTAAAGTTCCTTTACAAACTTTACGACTCATATATTAAACTGAGATACACGTACATAATATTTTACACATATTGTACACATCCTCCCGTGACACCAAAAGCTACCACAAACACATCCACAAGAGACAAACTTGAAGAAACCTGAGGTCTGCTAGTGTGAAGGTACCATAAGAATGACATCAGATGAGCAGAATCAACATCAAAAACATGTTCACTGTGTCATTTAGGAAAGAGCTGTAGGATGATGTTTTGCCTTGCTTTCACACGTCACTTTATGTCCATAACAAATCTGAGCCTCTCTCAACATTAAAACCACTGACAGGTGAAGTGAACAATACTCATTAATGGCACCTCTTAAGGGGTGGGATGTATTTGGCAGCAAGTGAACAGTCAGTTATTGATGCTTATGTGTTGGAAGCAGGAGAAAAGGACAAGCATAAGTGTATCTAAAGCGTATATACACACAAATGTCTATATTTATATGTTTGTATTATCTGTATAGTGTGCTTTTTATACTATACTGTTGTGTACAGTTTATTCTATTCTATTCATTCTACTTATTCTATTTATTCTATTTTTTGCTGCTCACCTTTGTACTGTCCACTTTCTGCCGTAAATTTCCCACTTGTGGGTCTAAGAAAGGTTTATCTTATCTTATCATACCTTATCTGACTTTGATAAGAGACAAACTGTTATAGCTACACGACTGGGTCAGAGCATCTCCAAAATGGCAGGTGTTGTGGGGTGTTCTCGGTATGCAGGATTTAGTACCTACCAAAAGTGGTCAAAGGAAGGACAACCCTGAAAAACCGTCAACAGGGTCACAGGCACCCAAGGCTAGTGATGTGATTGCTAGCCCATCTGGTCCAGTCATACAGAAGAGATGCTGTAGCACAAACAGCTGAAAAGGTTCATGCTGGCTATGATGGAAAGGTGTCAGAACACACACTGCATCAGAGCTTGCTGTGTACGGGGCTCCCTAGACACAGACCGGTCAGAGTGGCAATGCTGACCCCTGTCCATCACTGAAAGCCCCTACAATTATCATGTGAGTATCAGAACTGGACAATCGAGCAGAGGAAGAAGGTGGTCTAGCATGGTCTGGTATAAATCAGGTGGATGTCCAGGTGTGTGAATGGTTAACCTGGATAAGAGATGGCACCAGGATGCACTATGGGCAAGCCAGCAGAGGCAGTGTAATGTTCTGGCCAATGTCCTGCTGGGAAATGTCGGGCCCCAGCATAGGCGGGGGTCTCTTTCAGCAGGATAATGCAACTTGCTTCATTAAAAAAGTTCTCCAGGGATGATTTGAGGAACATGACAAAAAGTTCAAGATTCCCCAGATCTCAACACGATCAAGCACCTGTGGGATGTGTTGGACAAACTAGTCCGATCCACGCGGGCCCAACATCGCAACTTATAGGACTAAAAAAAGTTCAGGTGGTTTTAATGTTGTGGCTGATCGGTGTATATTCTCCAGATTTCCACCAGAGCTGAAGCAAATATTTTTTCGCTTAGAAATAAACAAATGGAGGGAGATTATGAGGGAAACACACATGGCCCTCTGTGTTAACAAAGCAGTGCTTAATAAATAAAGCTAAGCACGGCTTCTACATTCATACTGCATTCCAATCCTATGGCCAGCAGCAACAGAAAACATTGGTCCATGTTCTGATTCACCCATTTTCATCCATTCATGGCAATACAACAAGGGTATCTGTAACACTGTAGGAAAATAAGCTCTATAATCATGATAATATCTTCATTACACATTTCATGAGGCCTCAGACTAAAACACTGCTGGAGTGTGTGAGTGTGTGTGTGTGTGTATGGGTCTGTGACAAAATGCGTACTTGAGTATAATTTTCTCACCCTTGTACAAACCTCAATATTACATTACCATGAGCCACAAGAGCCTCAGGCTTTCCAAACAGAATGGACACACAGGAAAACTGAATCACACCACAGTTAGCCACCATTAAAGTCAAAGCAGTAAAATACGGGAATAAAAGCCTAGTCATGACTTTGTTATACAGGCCGTACAAAGTAGAACTTGTCCTGCAATCAAGCAAATCCAAAGGCAGCAGACAAAGACATGCCGTTTAAGGCCAAATGAAAAGTGTATACTATTCCACCCCCCTCAAAATATGCACAAAATAAGTCATTTTCAGATATAAGACCTTTTACAGCTTTATTTCAGTGGAGACATCAGGCAGCCAACAGTATACTGTGGCACAATTACACGTTCTACACAAGTCACGGGCTGAACTACTTGCTTCACAAAAAGAACTAGAGATGAGGTCAATAGTCAAATTCTTATCTTATCATTCTCGGCATGATGCCACAGGGAGATGCCACACTTTCAATGGACGGTTCTTTAGAGAACCATTTTTGTAAATAAGATGTGTGGAACCTTTTTCCTCCACATAGTGTAAATATCTTTAACTTTCAACGTTTTTTCAAACTCACATATCTTTTCTAAATACATTATTTAGGGAACTAAAACGGTTCTTCAAGGGCATCGCTCAAAGAACGCTTTTCGCATGCTAAACGGCTCTCACAATCATAACTGTCTGTTTAAAAAAAGAGAATGTATCTCCCTTTCTTTTTTCCAAAATTCTGTTTACATTTGAGCACAGCAGCGACCCCTTATATTGTGTGAACCATTCATGATAAGGGAATTGCTCAAAACTTGTCATTAAAACACATTACATTAAGTTACATTAGAAGAATAGTTTTACCTTCTCCTGACAGTTTGTCATTTTGGACATTCTTGTTTTTGGACAGCACTGATATTTGAACAGTGCCTTTGCATCCAGGCATCCAAGTGTTCTCCCAGGCTGAGGCACTACTGTATCCAGCTCTACGACTCCACATATAGGCCACACCACAGTAACACAGCAGCTGTTCTACAAAGACAGCTGCAGAGTCCTTACTGCGACAGGTATGTCTTCAAAGGCCAGCGCAATGTCATTTAACCAATCAGCCTAAATCAGACACTTCTGGGCTTTTATTTCTCCCAGTATGGAGAAATGGCTGCAGATCACTGTACATAAAGGAGGCTGGGCCATGATTTTACATGTGTAGAGTGTAGCTCAGCAACACTGCACCTATATGCCTTTATTCTCCACCATCAGGCCGGCCATGAATGACCCAGACTGATAAAGGAATCAGGCATTTGGGCAACATGGTCCTCATCATCATCATCATCATCATCATCATCATCATCACCCCCTTCAGACACCACTGCAGCAGGCCCGTCTATCAATAATGCATCAACAATACAAGAACATATTTCGACCGTCAGTCTACACGGTTTCCACGGCGGTTCCTCCCTCCCGGTGCAAACACCTGCCATGATCCCCATCACTATCTGCAACATCACCGGTTGCTACGGAGGAATGAACGACTGCACGCCATCATTATCATCATCATCATCTTCCTCTTCATCATCTTCATCTTCGTCCTCCTCGTCGGCACATGCACTGCGCCAAACGCCCGGCTCTCACAAGCCCACCTCTGCAGCGGCGCGAGAACGACCACCCTCTGCATCCCTCTCATCTCTCTCTGAACACACTCTAACACTCACCCGCCGAGCCGAGCCGAGCCGAGCCTCCTCTCGCATGTAACAGAGCAGGTTATTCTTCTTTCCTCGCCTGCCGCTGGTCTCGGGCCGGTGGGCGCCTCTCTTTTCTCCCCGTCCGCCTGAGAGCGCGCGCTGCGTGTCTCTCTCGCCTCCGCCAGAGAGAAGCGCCGCGGTGTTTCTTTTCCCACCCGCATTCCGGCTAACTCCGCCCTCCACACGAGACGCACTCACGTTTCCCACCCGTATTCCACCTAACCGCCCCCCTGCGCTAGGACTCCTTCTGCCTACCCTTACTGGCCTTTTCATCAGTGGTGCACATAGTGGTACAGTATCTAACTGTACTGCGCTGTTACTGAACAATTTCTCTATCCCCACACTGTCCCTCAGTGGAAAGGGACCACCACAGGACCACTGCTAACCAAATATACCTGAGCGGTGGATCATCGGAGTAGAAAACTGACCCGGTAGTGGCATGGTGGTGTGGATGGCACTAGTATCAGGTGATGATGGCCATTCAGAAATCACAGAACCAGAGTTACATTCCCAACCAGTGTTGTGACATATTTAAAAGTATTGGGACACCTGACCATTACACCAACAGGGACTTTAATGATATTTCATTCAAATACATAGACTTCAATATGGAGTTGGTCCCCCCTTTGCAGCTATAACAGCTTCCACTATTCTTGGAAGACTTTCCACAAGATTTTGGAGTGTTTCTGTTAGGATATGTGTGCCCGTTCATTTCTGTAGAGCATTTATGAGGTCAGACACTGACGTTGGACCAGAAGTCCTGGCTCGCAATCTTCGTTCCAGTTCATCTCAAAGGTGTTGGATAGGGTTGAGTTCAGGGCTCTGTGTTCAGGGCACAGACATGCTGGAATAGAAAAGGTTCTTCCCCAAACTGTGTCCACAAAGTTGGAAGCATAGCGTTGTCCAAAATGTCTTGGTCTGCTGAAGCATTAAGACTGCCCTTCACTGGAAGTAAGGGGCCACCTGAATTCAATAATTAAGAGGTGTGTCCCCATACTTTTGTCCATATTGTGTAGAGCTGGTTTCCCAGACAGGGATTACAGATAGCCCTGTGATGGACTATACAACATTCTGAATGCAGATTTTCCACTGAAATAAAAAAAAACCTTAGACTTTAATACATGCGAAAACTCAATGAAAAATCCACATTTCAAATATTGCGAAGGCCCACTGTCCTGCACATTTAATGCTTTCTCAATTTTAACCCCCCCTACTACAACTCAGTAAGGGGTCAACAAGCTGATCAGTTGGATCAGGTGTGTTAGGAACACGGAACACACTGAAACATGTAGAGCAGGGGGCCCTCAGGACCAGGGTTGAGAACTATTCCCAGTCCCAGTCCAGGTGACCCCAGACTCCAGAGAGCCCCACACTGTGAACTTTTTTTGTCCCATCTAGCACACCCGATTCAGCTCATTAAGTTATTAACAAGCCCCTCGTTGGCTGAGTCAGCTGTGAAGAGTAAGTTTAATCACCCAGAAACCATAAGACACATGCAATTGTCTATGATTTTCAATCTTAACTACCTTTTTAAGCAGCTGGAATGCAGGAATGTGTGCATTTTACTGACAAACGTTGACACGTAGAAGGTAAAATGGGTTCAGTGTCACAGTAGTACATTTTAACGTACAATTGAACACATGACTGATTAATGACTGTGGTCTGGCAGTGCAAGTGTGAAAAAGCTTGAGACTTAACGCTGGCCATGATCTCTACAATACAGCAGCTGCATGTCAGAAATCCAGCCACGGCTTCACAGCACAGCGAAAGAGTAGCAGCCAGGTGTTTCATTCCATATCCCATCTCTGCCCTCCGGACAACAGCTGCCTTTCTGCACTCACCTAGAAACAACTTAGAAACCATAGTCACCTAGAAACGCTCCTCTGTGAAATTCTAACAATAACGCTTTATAAAACAATAATAATGCAGTACAAAACAAAGGGCTGTCACCATTGATTATATCAGTGACTTAGCAATCTAGTAATTATTTCAGTGATTGATAATGTAATCCTATACCTCACGCAATTTGCAACAGCAATCGTTCTATTTAGCTTATGAAATGTGGCGCTACAAACATAGCTACAGTTTCCTCCCTGTCAGTGATGCACGCAAAGGGGCTTTCTTAGACTGGAGCCTAAGAATAAACAGCACTGTTTTGATAAAACCTCCAAGCAGGGGAGCCTAAAAGAAATCAGCGTGAAACCTCTAAAGTAACTTGCAGAATCAAAACTTGAGGAGCTCATTAGGCTCCGAACCCAAAACTGATCTGAAATGAAAAGAAAGGATGGGCCAGACATACAACTGGAGCTGCTAAACATCAGGATCAGGATGTAACCCTGGAAACTCAAAGGAGAGAAGATCAATGTCCCAAAAGTATTTCATGAGCATATGTGAACTTAATAAGGATCATATGATGCCTATGGAGCAGTCCAACAACAAAAGCCAAAAATGAGAAGATTAAGTTTTTTGGATTTCTTCAGACAGGCAGACAGGTACATACACATTCTGTATGTAAATAAACATAAAAAATGTTTCAAGCTCTCATAATAATAATTTAAGTGATAAACGATGCAACTTTAGACAGCGGTTTCAATACATTTCTTATAACATAATTACATTACTTAGGTAACTGTCATGACTAACATTGTACATGAGTGGTGTGTCAATAAACTGACTCACCATATTTCACAAAATGTGTAGTGTTCCTTCTGAATTTACAGGTACTTATTGGCACTCCCCCTTCGCTGCAGTAACAGCTTCTACTCTATTAGAAATGCTTTACACTAGATGCTGGAACATTGCTGTGATGATTTGATCGCATTAAGCCACAAGAGCATTAGTGAGGTAAGCTACTGATGTTGGATGATTAGTTCTGGATCACAAACCCCAACTCATCCCAAAGGTATTGGATGGAGCTCCATCACTCCAGAGAACACAGTGCCACTGCTCCACACCACGATATCTAGTTCGACCCCTCTAGCTGATGTCCTTGGATATTATGAAATTAGATGCATGTGTGGCTGCTTCAGAACATCTCATTCTATCAGCAGTGCTTTTCTATGGAGATTATACAAACTGTTTGTGTGCAGTTTGTCATGAATGGGTGCACCTTGAAGTAGCTAATTTTGGAATGGTATCTGGAGCCTTTTGGACACAAGGTGTATCTCAGCTGGATGAAAACTCCAAGATAGGAAACCTGCTTGCAGCGGTCCGAGGGTTGGGGCAGCATGCATGATGACCATTATGTATGAAAAAATATATTAATTATTAAAAACATCATTCAGATATGGCAGTCATTTGCATGAACTATATTTTCCAGTATAAATGTGTTAAAAATATAACAATGACAAAACAGTTTTTTTTTTCCTCCATAATTCTAGTTCAGTCCTGTTTACTCATGTTTAGAAATTGTTTTCAAGGTGTTTATCCTGTCTGTTCATTTGAAGGAGGAAAAGCACAATAAATGAGTGAGGGGACGCTTTCTTGGGATCACTTCCACATGCAGATCTGCACTCCTGAGGGTCTTGTTGCTCTCAGCTGAAGACCCTGTTACTGTGGCAACAGAAGAGTCGCTACTGAGCAATTAAACAACATTGAGCTGATCAGACTTGGTCGAGACGGTAGTTAAAGCAGTCACTGCACACACTAGTTGATGTTTGGTCTAAATCTGTTGTTTTTTTTATTTTTGCAGCTATTCAGTGTTCTAAGATGACAACGTCCACGACACACTCAGAAAATAGCATTATCACAGTATGTATTGTCATGTTGGTTTGTTGCTGTCTAATGAATATTACTAGAGGCTTCTGCACTGACCTGCAGGTTTACGTTTACGGCATTTAGCAGACGCTCTTATCCAGAGCGACGTACATCAGTGCTTTAGTAATCCACATCTGT
>JBBPCZ010120554.1:0-10311 GCA_037974445.1 Brycinus macrolepidotus | reverse complement strand
CGAGTGACCTAAACCAATGAGAAAACACCACGTGAAATAAGGGGGATCCGGATCAGCTGGGCTGCCTAATAGCAGTCGTAATGAGTCCAACGGCGACCTCTAGCGGCCGCCGACCAGTCCTGACACTCAGCCTATTGATGGCCTCACCCTCTTGCACTGAAAATTGCAAAAAACTGCATCCATGTCCATATATAATGTGTGTATGTGAACTAAAGAGACTGAGGCACTTGCAGTGGCTTTTTAACACATAAGTAGACTGAAATAGGCATTTCAAGTTGAAACACCAGGAATCAGAGCTTGTTATTCCAAAAACAAACAAGCAAAGGTCAAAACCCAGAAAGTTAACAATACTATAAAAGACATGGCTCAGAAACGAGTTAACAAAGACTTTGTGGTGCATCTAAACTGCTTTAACAACACTGTTGACTGGGAGCAGTTAAGGCAGACAGAGCCAGAGGTCAATTTCAAATGGCAAAGACTCGTCATGATTTCTGTTATTTTAATTTCTTTATTCACCTACAGTACCTTAACTCAACATGTTCTGCTCTCTTTAGTGGTGAATGAACAGCTTGGAGACAGCAAACAGGCTAATAAGTCCCTCAGACCTCTGCTTTTGCAAAACCACAAAATACAGTCTTCCACGTAAGTTATTTGTTTTTGTGTTTTGGGCAAATTATTATAAAAAAATGTAGGTGGCACATGTGAAAATAAAGAAATGATTGTGTTAAATGTCATTCAGTGAAGCTTAAGAAAAGATTAACCTTCATCGTTCATTTTTAATGGTTATTTATTCAGTACAACAAAAATTCAACTCTTTGAACTATTCCTTCAGCTACAATTTGTATGTATGGTACAGAGATTAAGAACAAGTGCAATCAGTTCAACACTTCTGACCATTGTTCACTTTTGTTCACCTGGTTCAACATTTGAAAGAATTTTTACAATTTTTTTTCTGATCTCCTTGGTTCTAAAAGAGTAAATGAAAGGATTAATTAGAGACGGTCCAAGTACTGACCCAACCATCAAACCATTTCTTCCCTCCAGTGTTAAAACTACTCCAATCCTAGTCAGCACAATGCGTATGAATGTGGGTACATAGTAGCTGATTATGACCATAAAATGACTAAAGCAAGTGTTGAATGCTTTTGTCTTTTCATCCTTTGAAGATATTCTAACAACAACAATAAGAATCTTTACGTAGGACAAGAAGATGAAACTGAACGTAACAAGTGAAATAACAACTGTTAACAAGGATATTTTGTTAAAATATGGTTCAGGATCCACACAAGTTGCCCTGGTAACAGATGCATAATCACAAAACATGTATTTCATTGCTGAGTAACACATTTGTAAAGGGACAACAGTAGCAAGCAACACCGACATAATCGCAAAAGCTGCAAACCACAGTACAATAGCTATTAAAATACAACGTGCATTTGTCAGAATGGAATGGTATCGTAAAGGGCTGCCTATGGCAACAAAGCGATCAAATGCCATGACAGAAATAGCAAACATTTCCATCACAGTACCTACATGGAAAAAATACATTTGAACAATGCATGGCTCATATGATATGGACTTATAGCCAACTACAAGGATACCTACCATAGTCGGGCATGAGCTTGAACAGAAGACTATATCTACAACTGCTAAATTACAGACAAACAGGAACATTGGCTGGTGCAAATGTTTATCCACGATAATCAAGTATATATTTGCAGCGTTGGCAATCATAGCAAGAATGTACAATATCAACAGGACAACACCAACAAGCAGTGGATTTTGCACTGTGTCAAACCCTCCAAAGACAAATTCAGTGACAGATTGTCTGGAACTATTTTGAACCAACATGGTGTGTTATTCTCACCAGTTTTAGTCCTTCAACTAAAACAACAGACTCTCTGTTTTATAGAGGTCAGTGTTTACGTAAGAATTATGAAAGTCTAAATAGCAAGTATTTTTGATCTTTAAAACATCAAGGCAGACATGGTCCTATACTTAGATATCTATTGGATGAGGAGCATTAACAGCTATGGTAGACCTAATGCTGAGTGTGAAAACTAAAACTGTGGTTTCTCTTTTTATAGGGATGGTAAGTGTGAGGAAGGTCACTGGGGAATCCAAGCCCACTCTTATTCGCTGGCCTTTCTTGGGCATACATGTATAGTTTGTTTACTGGGTGTTTTTTTCTGGGTTGGTCACACTAATGTTCTATTTTTATGTGTGATTTTGTCAGCAATTACACTATTGTTATTACACTATTATTATTTTTATTCAACCAATTTTGAAATATGAGCATAGTTCCAACTTCAAAATGTCTGTTAATATCCCCTTCAGAGCACTAGGCCCTGATCATCTGATCAATTAGCTGTGTACGAGTATTGATCGTTTAAAAAATCGATAATTGTGGTTGAGTCCGCTCTGTAACATATGGTGAAAGGTCGTGGGTGGTTGAGTCGCCTTCAAAATGTGTCAGAGAGAGAGTCTGTGACATCACAGGCATGGAGGCCAGAAAAGGACAAAAAAAAATAAGAAACACAAACGCGGAGAAAAAAACAGAGCAAAACACACAGCAGACTTATGAACAGACTTCAAGACACTACAGTTCAGGTCAGTTATAAAAAAAGAGACATGTTTAATTGTTTGTTTTGGTTTAAATAAAAATGATCAGCTTGTGAATGCGGCTATGTGTGCTTTCAGTCGTCCTTAACAATAAATTGATTGGTAAGAGCTGGCCCCCATGGTGCAGAAGTGTCGGCCTCTGAATGAGAACAGCATGGTTCAAACTTTTTTTGCCCATAAAACCAATGTTTTAGTGTTTCCAAACACTGGTTTTATAGCAATTACACTTCGCATGTCCTTGCGGAAATGCATGTAGTTATTATTCTTATTTATAGTAAGTAAGTAAGTACAGTAAGTAATTAAAGCTTTATTGTCATCCCAGCCATATACATATAATACATAGTGAGACGAAATATCGTCCACTTGGACCATCGGTGCAACATATAACACAACAGAACAGCAGCACTCAGATCAACAGTGAGGGTAAAAAAAGGGGGGATTACAAGTTAACCTCTATATTTATAAATATCTCTAAGTTTACAAATGCTTAACTTAAAAATAAAATATTATAAAATATTATAAAATACTATAAAATACTGTAGGGGGGACACATTAGGGAGCCAATAACAATACAGTACTGTATACAGAATTGTAGTGTAGATATATATATATATATATATTTACACATACATATCTATACATATTTACATACTTATATATACACATATATATACACACACACACACACACACATTTATAATGTATATATATATATATATATATATATATAACACTAAGGACAACAAGAAAGAAGAGACAGTGCAAATGTACTGAAGAGAGTAGTGTAAGAATAAATAAAACAGTGCAAATGTACTGAAGGGTACCTTAAATGTAGATAAATGTAAACAGTTACCAAGTTACGTGCAAATGTAGCACCCAATTCTTGTTTTAAAAAATCATTGAAGTTGTATGTCGTGTAATCATTCTGCCCTGGAAAAAGTACGGATCAAATAAATCATTAAAAGCCCAAAATGAATATGACATTCATACCCATGGTGAGTGTATGTAAACTTCTGACCACAACTGTACATCCACTTTAAACTTTGTTTGCTCCTGCTACCATATGTTTGTGAAATACTTCTTTATTCTTTCTTTACAAGGTATTCCTCTGATCGTGGTCATCACTGTCTTATCCATTGATGTGCACATCTATGGTCTTGTATCTAATGGGCGGTTTGAAGATGGATTACCAGATAACTTGCAAGTAGCATTTGCTAATTCTTAAATAATTTAACTGCAACACAATTAAGAGATTGTAGTTCCAGTCGGGGTACTTCTGACCTTTCTTTGGCCTGTCAAATAATGTAACTATACTAACTATGCTAACTTATAAACTATGATTTCTTGAACTCTCTGTCCAAATTCTTATTGTAGCTCTTTGTTGTTCTTTTGGTACATTTGGGTACAATTGTAAGTCAACATCTCTGTTTTTGTTCTTGTCATGACTTTTTTTTGCCTTGACCATATTCCCTTTCCTCACATAGCTGCTGGATTAAAGTTAAAGCCGCCTTCTTTGCTGCTGTGATGGCGTACTTCTGTGTTACCTACCTGCTGACCTTCATCGTGTTCATAGTGGTGATGGTACTGATGTGTCGCATTAAAAGGAAGACCCCACAGTATGCACGTAGACAAACTCACATGAGGAACTTCAGGAGTGTGACTGCACTCATTGTTCTCCTTGGCCTTACCTGGGGCTTTGCTTTCTTCGCCTGGGGTCCTGTTCAGGTGGCATTCAGCTACCTGTTCACCATTTGCAACTCTCTGCAAGGTAAGCAGCCAAAATTCTGTGTAAAGCCATGCATCATGACCTGTGTTCAGTTGATATACTGTGTGTCACGTATCTGTATTCAAAGTCCTTAATTTACCTTTAATAAAGCACTTAATATTTCTTCCCGATTCATGGACATTTTGCTATTTTAAAATGTGAAAGAAAATTCCATTTATTCAGAAATATTTCAGTCTGAAGAAAGTCATTTAAGAGTCTGTCTGTTAGACATTTCCTGAGCTGACAAGCATGATAATTAAGATTGTTATGCTTACTGTACGCCAATCAGCTACAACATAAAAACCACCCAGTTAATATTGTGTAGGTTTATATAAGTAGTACATCTCAAAGTAACATCCACATGAATGCCAGGACACAAGGTCTCCCAAAAGAACATTGCCCAGAGCATCACGCTGCCTCCAGCTTCCTCCACTCTTCCAAGGTCCAGTTCTGAAGCTCACATGCCCATTGTAGGCGCTTTTGGTGTCGAACAGGGGTCAGCATAAGAACTCTGACTAGTCGGTATCTATGCAGTCCCTTACACAGCGAGCTATGATAAACTGTGTTATTATGCTTTTCTATCATTACAGCATTAACTTTTTCATCAAGCTGTGCTACAGTAGCTCTTCTCTGAGCTCAGACTAAACATGGGAACAAAGTCACAGTGGCACTTTGGTGCAAAAGTGTCATTTTTTGTCTACTTTCAAAGTAAACCTTCGCTCACATGTGTATCACTGCAAGATTCTGCTACAGTTAAGATATCAACAAGAAACTTTCCACGGTGGTTGGAGTGCTGGAAAGGCTCCGCAACCTCAGCTTGCTACGGGGACCAGGCCCACAGACCACCAAGTGCCACTGGCTGGGGGAAGGGACATTGCACAATGGGACAAGTAATGCGCAAGGCAAGCAGGTGGTGGTCCATGCAAGGCTAAAAGCTTAAAGTTCACGTCAATTACTGCAATGCCCTCCTAGTGGGTCTTCCAGCTTGCACAGTGAGACCCTTACAGCTGGTTCAGAATGCAGCAGCTAGGCTGTTTTTTAACCAACACAAACGGTCGCATGTCACCCCACTGCTGATTAGCCTACACTAGCTACCCATGGCTGCCTGAATTAAGATCAGTCACTAACTCTGTCACGACTGAAGGGGGTAGTCGCTACACCAGTGTAGCGTGGTGGAAGAACCCAGACACGGAGTAACGCGAGAGAGTTGGTAGACCATGCACTTTGATATAAAAACGCGTTCAGGAAGAGTAGAGATTCCCACCGGAATCCGCGTTCTCAAATGCACACAAAGGTATGGCTTAGCCGGAGTACTCACGGTTAGAAGGTCTAGATGACTGAGGAGTTGAAGGTGTAGACTCAGTGACTGAGCAATGGCTACCAGGCTTACCATGCCTTTTATATCATGTGACACGCTCATTTCCGGTGATCCTTGCGTGCCACGTAACCTGTGTGCGTGACAAACTCTTGCCAACAGAGTGACATCTGGGTCTGCACCCAGCTGCACTCTCTCATTCAGACTTATGTTCCTACTCGCTCCCTCCGCTCCTCCAAGGAACATCATCTGGCTCTGTCATCCCTACACACAAGTGTAGGAAATTTAGCTTAAAGTTTGATTCTCCACCAGATAAATATGTAGGAATTAGCTTAAGACTAATTCACCACTACATTTATCAATTAATTAATTAGGGGACTTACATCAAAGCAGGGTTATTTAGTAATCCCATAAACTACTCGTCCAGCGAAGTAGGTCGGTAGGAATACAGTAATTAACCTTTATAAAGCTCTTCTTAATTGCGCGGTTAACAAGAACTTTGCTTTAGATAGGGGAATTAGTTGGGTCAATTTTGATTACTGAAGAGCATAGGTGCGTATCAGCCGTGAAGTGGTTTTCACCAGATTTTGAACAAAGAAACAGATCACTGATCACGCTAAGGCAACATTTATTACTAAGCAAGACAAACATAAAACACACATGATGAAAGAGTACTGACTGATAGTGGTATTATGGGCTGAAACTGACTATTAACCGAGAGAGATTTCAAACGTCCCTGAGCAGCGAGCGTGCTGAAACAAAGATACAACCCTTTTCGGGACAAATAAAAAGTTAAACGCATGTGATCACTTTGCACCAAAATTATCAAAATGAGATAGAAGCGTTTTACGTGTCCGCTGGTTCGCAGGAGGAGTTGAAGTCTCAGCAGAGATGTGGCAGAGTTTCAGCTGTTGGGCTGGTAGCTTCAGCGGTGATGGAGCAGAGTGTCAGCTGTTGATCTTGGAGGTGAAGAGCAGAGTGGAGGAGCTCTCGGAAGCTCGACTCAGAGTTTGTTTTAAATGTCTCAGCTTATTTTGTAAAAGAGGGCAAAGATTTCGCCCCCACCATTTCACAGCTGGCCAATCAGAGATGAGCCATTTGGCGCGCAGAAACACAAGGAGGAGGGGGTTTTTATGACTCCCCACAAAGTATGAACCTTATGGTTGGCAGAATGAAGTTCCATAACTTTTGCACAGTCCACAATTGCATATTGAAACTTAAAGCCTTGTATTGGTGATGGTCAGAGCTTTACAATGATATCAAACATGACAGATACCTCATCACGCCTTATCAAACTATGGCTCAATTTACAGATCCATGTCCAATTTAGTCATAATTATTCCAAACTACTTTCAAATGAGTAAACATCATGGTCAAAGAATCCTTTGTCTTTCTTGGTCTGAGGCCATGTGGCTGGCTTCACAAGGCTGTGATTTACAACCTTGCCGAGCCTGTGTCTGGATATCAACCTTTCATAACTTTTATACCACCAAGTACCTGTTTTTAAGTGAAATGGGTATTGCAAACATTATCAGTTCTTTTTTCTGATTAAAATGAGACCTCACATGACTATCTTCTTTCCGAGAGTTCCACAGATACAGATTTTCACATATAAGCACATGTACAAGAATTCTATTAAGAGAAATTAATGGCTGAATGTAAAGAATTACTTTGGGGTTTCCACATAAGGGTTATCTACTCAAAACATTTAGTACTTTATAATGTAAGCTATTTTAACACAAATAGGAATACATTCTTTCTCAAGGCTCTCTGTCTTCTGCTGTGGGATCAAGAGTAGGGGTTCTGAGTGAGGGTTCAGGCTGAGGTTAGTCTGATGTTTATCTCCCCCAAGTTTTATGGTCCTGAGTGGTGTAAATGGGCCATCAAGGTGTCCATCTCTTTGAAGGCACAGTGGTGAGATAAACCAGGCTTCCTTGGAGTAGACATGGTGTCTCCGGATACTGACCACCCCCCCCCCCCCTTCTGGGGTGCCAAAGGTGTAAATGTTTTACTTATGAGACTTGAAGGATTCCGATCCTACACAAGGTAAACCCATTCCAGACTGGTGTCATTCTGGTTCCCCGCTGGTGGAATGAACTGCCTAAGCCGAAGAGGGCAGCAGAATCCCTCTCTATCTTCAAAAACCTCCTGAAGACTCATCTGCTCAGAGACCATCTCCTCTCCTGATGCATCTTCTTGTACTACTCTTACATGAATTTTGCACTTAATATTTGCCTCTGGTTCTCACACCGTCCTGAAGCTTGATTGTGTCCTCATATTGTTAGTCACTTTGGATAAATGATTGTAGTAGTAGTAGTGCATCCCAAAATGGGATACCTCTAAAAATTTTTACATTTATATTCTTGCAATTGATTGCCACATCTTTCACTGACTCTAGCAAGTTTAGCTGGTCACATGATACAAATGCAATAAATGAAATAATAAAGTGGGTTAAACTTATGAGCTCAAAACCTTCTCTGTTTTCCACAGGCTTCTCCATCTTTATGTTCTACTGTGTTGCAAAACAGAAAGTCAGGAATCAGTGGAGGATGTACTTGAGGTGCAGAGAGTGGGAGATTCCAGGTGTGTTTAGTGCTTTATGGATTATTGTTATAGTTTTACATTGAGTGTGGGATTGTATGTTTTTGGTAACCACTTCAGTTCAGTTTACACTGCAGTATGTGGCCTCTTTACAGAAAGAACTGGTATCTTCAGAGGGATCTCTGCTATTTTCTCAAAATTCAGGCAGTCTTTTAGCCCCTCGAAGGCCGAAACCAATTACAGTGAAGAACCAGTATATTGTGTATCACGTGGTGAGTATTGTCTATTATGTTCCAGTCTCTTTCTCTCACTCTTTCATGCATCACCATCTTCTCTACATTAATCACAGATCTGCACTGGCTGAGGAGATGATGCTGTAATCTTTGTCTGTAGCTGTTCTAAAGAAACATATGATGATGATGATGATAATTATGATGATGACAGCCCCAGATTACAAATGAGGAGGAAATTTGCTTTTTTTCTTCAGGATGTTATGATGATGATGATGATCATCATCATCATCATAACTTCCTAAAGAAAAAAAACAAATTTCCTCCTCATTTGTAATCTGGGGCTGTAAGTCAGATAAAGGATCTTTTCTCATTTAATCGATTTAAAAACAGGTTTGGGGAGGATGAAGCAGAAAGGAAGAATTTCTTCAGGAAATGCATATTAACTCACTGAAATGGCCTGGATCTAAGTTATAAATGTAAAAAATTATGGTGGAATTTAAAAAAAGGTTCATCTTTACAAGGCATGTCAACCACTATTGGAGAAAGCTGGAAGCAGCTTGGTGCAACATATTGTTTTTATTAAACAAAAAAATCAGGCCATCATAAAAACCCAAGAAGGAGAAACAGTACTAATTATGATTTTTGTTGTTTTTTTTTTTTTGTTTTTTTTTGCTGATTACGTTTTGCCCTCCACATTGAGTGATTCCCTAACTTTTTCCTCTACTTGATCTGCCATTTTAATTAATGTGCCATTAATTAAATTATTAAATTTGATTTGTCTGATATTTACAAAGTTAGAATGTTCAGCTATGATGTCTTATCTGTGATTTGTTGATTTGCTATGAAGTAAAAAAGTTGAGTGAACATCCCCAGGTTTGTCTACAACAAACTTTTGAACATATAGTCCATGTGTACTTTAGAAATGAAGATGTTTGGATGCCATTAAAAACACTGTTTCTGGTAACACCGTGGTAATGTAATTTGCTGTATGTATTTTGTATTAAATACAAATTCACATGTTCATTTGGACCTTGCTTTATGTATAATGCCCATTGTTACCATTTAGACTAAGTTTTGTGTTATTTTTGTAATTGTAGTGGGAGAATATGCTGCAAAATCAACCACCATGGAAACCACCTTAAGCACCGAAACGCCACCACCAGTAACTGATGATGATGGTGACAAAGGTGTCATTTGTATGGCAACACAGTAAAACAGCATGTAGGAATGAAAGGATGGATATATTGACTTTTTCAGTAAAAAAACAAACACACACATGCATATATATTCAGACATCCAGTCTGACCAATCTTGCATATGTACATGAAATGTTACCAATTGCAGACGCTTTAAAATTACATAATAATGTTAAGCAGAATAACAGTAATTCATGAGATTCCAGTGAATGATTACATACTGATTATTGATGACTATTTATATATGTGCTGAATTTTTTTTTTTTTACTGCTGTAACATTTTCCTCTTGTTTTTGTAACAGTCTAAAGGAATTGTCTAACATTTTATTATTGTGACTTTAATAGTATAAAACAGTGTAGAAAGTAAATGAACATATCATGGAATGTTCATTTACGTGATAAAACTTCCTGTTCGATTTTAAAGCTCACCATTACTGACACATCCACACATCCGAGACATTCTGTAATGAGCCAGTAGAAATATGCAAATATATGAATTTATAAGAACAGGGTTTTACACCACCATGACTGTCCATCCATGCACATTTATGTCTACTTTGGAAGTCATGTACCTTCTTCACCAATGCCACAGCAACCTTTATGTAATGGAGCATCACTCTATGAATCTCAAACAGACCT
>JBBPCZ010120553.1:0-10313 GCA_037974445.1 Brycinus macrolepidotus | reverse complement strand
TTAAAACAGCCTGAGAACACACACTCACTGACAGCAGACCTGAAACACACACACACACACACACACACACACACACAGACATACACACACACACACACACACACACACACACAGGAAACCAAAGTGGTGTGTAAGAATTTTGATGTATTGAAGACCAGGTTTTCAGAGGATGGTCAGTCAGGAGTTATAGTAGTCCAGTCTTGAGATGAAGTGAGTGGACGAGCATCTGAATGGTGTCAGTGGTGAGGAATGGACAAATTCTCCTGATCTTATAAAGAAGCTACCTGTAAGTTTGGGAGAGATAATTATTGTGAGATGAAAATGAGGAAATGGGTCATGGGCACCCAAGGCTCATCGATGTGCATAGGGAGTGAATCCTAACACCTATGATTCAATACCACAAAAGATCTAGTGTAGCACAAACTGCTGAAAAAGATCATGCTGTCTATGATAGAAAGGTGTCTGAACACACAATGCATCACAGCTTGCTGCGTATGGGGCTGCGTGGCTGCAGATCGGTGAGTGTGCCCATGTTCTCCCTGTAAACCACGGAAAGCATCTACAATGGGTACATGAACTTCAGTACTCGTCCAATGTAGCAATGAAGAAAGGTGGCCTGGTTTGATGAATCATGTTTTCTTCTACATCATGTAGACAGCTGGGTGTGTGTGTGCTGTTTACCTGAGGAAGAGACGGTACGAGGGTGCACTACGGGAAGAAGGCAAGTTAGTAGAGCCAGTGTGATGTTCTGGGAAAGGTTTTGTTAAAAAACCTTGAGTCTACCTAACTAAACATTCATGGGTGTTTAGGAAAACTTGACAAAACAGCTGAAATATTATATATGAGGCCAATATTTAAGAATTTGCCTGGAAGAGGATGTCTGTCTGTGAGACAGACAGTACTGTACTGTGAGACGTACAGTGAGGGTCAGCACATTGCTGACATTAGTTAGGTCTTGGTGCCAGAATGTCTCCTAAACTACAATCTGACAACACCTGCATAACCACAAGTGGTGTCGAGGACAACCAAAGGAAAGCGCCTACAGTTTGCAGGCATTACTGGAAGTTTCAGTGGAACGGTGTTTTAAGGAATGGGAGACATGGACACAATGTAGAAAAATGCAGAAAAATACCTCACGCCCACTGTGAAGTATGGTGGTGGACCTGTGATCTTGCAGGGCTGTTTTTGTTCCAAAGGCACTGGACAACTATTTATGTGGATACAAAGGATCATGAAATCCATCAAGTACCAGCATTAAATCAAACCTGACTGTCTCAGCAAGGAAGATCAAATTGGGTCGTGGTTGAATCTTCCAACAGAATAATGATCCAAAGTGCAAGCACAAAGCAAAAAATCAACACAAAAATGGATAACTGACCACAGAATCAGTCCCCATGACCTAAACCCCTCAGAAAACATGTAGGATGAGCTGAAAAGTAGAAGTCTACAAGTGTGGACCTTAGAATCTGAAGGATCTTTAGAGATTCTGTTTATAAAGAAAAGGTCTCAGAAAAATGTTTATTTCACAATAAGATTGGTTTTTTTTCATTGTACTTCAAGTAAAGGTTAGATTTTTTTATGATTTGAAATGAAAGATCAAAAGGGTAAGGCATAAAGACTGACTTTTCCGTTCAGTTTTGCTCGGGTTTGTGGAGGGAACTGTATATGCTTAGGAAAACTTAATTTTGTAAACAAACAGTGCCCTACACCTCTGTGCCCTTCACTTTTAGTGAGGATCATATAAAATATTTTGATTGTGCAAAACAGTAAAACAAAACTAAACAGTGTAATGTAGCTGCAAGCAGTGATTGGGGGGGGGGCAAGCAAGCTGATGAAATAGTTGAAATGGTGAAGTATTACAAAATCTTACACTTTTCATGAAGCAAAAACATTTTCATTTATATAGCACTTTTTTGCTTATTTTAGCTCTGTTTGATGGCTTTATTCAAATTCAGCTGGATGTAATGGACAAACACTAGCGAAAATCAAAATTCCATATGATAACTTCCATGAGACTTAGTCTGAATGTTATCTGTGCCAAATTTGGTGTAGATTGGACAGAACTTTGTCCAAGATGTAGTGAAAAAACACTTTTTGAAAAAATCCAACATGGGGGAAACATCAATTAGATTGACTCATCCAGTTGCCATGCTTCAGCCTTGGGACATCCTGCAGTCTCACCTGATTTGTGAACCAGTTCTTTAAGCCAAACACACAAATATCTATCAACCAAAAGAACATTTATTACAGCACCCCCTAGTGGTCAAATGACACAGAATTTATTGTGCTTCCTCTGAATGGGGTACCAAGTCTGGTTTTGATCCAGATTAAGTTTTCACCTTAATTTTATGGCATTGCCGCCAGTTTTGATTGCCTGTGTTGGATGAGTACTTGCCATTGTCCAGAAGTGCACCCCCCTCCAGTATTAGATCTTGAATTACAAGGTTAAGATCAGGAGAGGACTGCTTAATGGAGTCCTTTGACAGTATCCTGAGGCCACAATGGGATCCCAGGCAAGTCACAGAAAAGTTTGTAAGCTTTTGTGAACAGAAGCCCCAGAACACCTTCCAAAGTCTGCAAGAACTGGGTCTTCTGAGATTCACCCACAAACAAGAATGAGTTTTTTAAAGCAAAGATATCAAAAGTTATAAGGAAACATCCACTAGGATGGGATTCCAAGTCCTGAAAATCTGATATGGCAGAAACTGACGGCACCAGGTGTGTTAAACTCATTTTTGAAACTGGGCATACATTTCAAAACTGACCTGCCAAAATGCACCTCCAGCTTTGACCCTCTGGTGGTGTTAGAGGTCTAGAGGTGCAGATATGAAACTTGGAAAAAGAAGAATCAGGGAACCGGTCAGTATGCCAAATTTCACAACTTTTTACCAAATGGTTCTAAGGGCTGCCATAGAAACAGAAACACAACGGATGCCTTTGCGTATAGTATGTACACATTAGCAGCTTACCGTCTGGGTTTGGCAAAGACAGCACTAATTGTAGATCCACATCCAAATTTCTCAAGTTCTTTCTCTCATATGCACCAAACACTCATACCTACATCTTCAACCAGATGCTGTTGGAGTTTGGCAAATATTGCAGTCAGTGTTTATCAGTAGCCTGTGTGTGCGCATTAGAAACTGCATCAGGGTATTCTGCTGATTCAGATGCAGATACGAATATGTTACTGGTATGCATGCAACACTACTACTTCGTCAAATCATTTTTACAGTCATGATACTGAGACTATATTCCAAATGTCTTCTGTTTTTTAACAGACTTTATTTAAACTGAGTAATTAAGCAGATGTTTAGCTTCTCTTGCTGAAGACCTTGGAGAAAGCGCTGGCGAGTCTGGAGAAGAACGGCTTTCTCTCTGGTACCGGAACGACTGTGAACGTTCTGGTGGGGTGACAGTCTGATGGTTGTTCAGCTGGAGCAACAGCAAAAGACGTGCTCTGAAAGACTGCAAAAGTGAAAGATTGTGCAGAAAATGTCATGAGAAAACCAAGTTAATGGCCACAGATGTAAAATGAGTGAAATACAGAAGAATTACTTCATATGAATAATCATTGCAGAGAAGTCATGCCACATGATCTTCTGCTAATACATTTTGCCTTCATATTTTGTCTTCTGAGCAGATTTTAATTTTACAGCCTCAACAATAGCCTATCCCTGAAAAAAAAAAAATAATCTCCCCTTCCAGTAACTACTTCATGACTACTTCATTATCTTATTCTATTTTATTCTATTTTATTTTTTATTTATTCTTATTTTCTATTTCTGTAAAGCACATTGTATGACCTTTTGTGTATGATAATGTGCTATATAAATAAACTTGAACTTGAACTTGAACTCTGAAGACACTTAAATGTGTATAATTCTGTCATGGAACTGGAAGATAAAGACTCACCAGCTGGAACAGGTCTTCTCTGGACCTCTTGGAGGTCTTCTTCTGGGGTGATGGTCACGGATTCCACCCGGCTACTCCATTTCTTTGAAAAGATAAACTTGCATTTTAACCATCCGATCACATTTAACCACCTGAACCCTAAGGGTCCATATGTGGGCTCACACTTCAGTTTCTAACTCTCACCACTACATAACTTACATAGCAGTTACTAAATAGGAAACCTTAAACTTAAACTGAACTAAAAGCCTTGAACCACTTTATATTTTCACAAACAGAAGTATGATGTTAAAACAACAAAACAGGATAATGTGTTCTTTAAAAAAAAAATATTTAAAAGAGCAGAATCTGAAAACTAAAATCTTACCTTGAGTCTTAGCTTTGGAATCTTAATCTTTGGGAACTTCATTTGAAGTGTGCACCTCTTCTCGGGTCTGCTGCTCGGTGTAGTGTCTAAAATAGAATAAGTAGAAATATTTGAATCTTACAGAACTAATAAAATTATCTGATGTTAAATTAAAGCTGTTGCAAATTGCTTGAAATGCAGATCAAAAGAATAATTATCTAGTTGATTATTGTCATAATAAAAATAAATCCTTTATTTAATTACCATTCATGTATTTTATCATATTTTACATCTTGCTGGTTGTCAGGTCTGGGTCAGTGGCCACTAGAGGCCGCTCTTTCTGTTTTGGGTAATTGGGACTCTTATTTTGATATGTCTGAGCACACTGGTCTTGAGTTTGTTTACAATCAGTTTCAGCTGATCAGTGTTTAGGGAAAAAGTATTTAAGTCATTTTGTGTTGGACCTTGACTTGGGTTTACAGTTATGCTGGGTGTTATTAGCCTAAGGCAGTACAGTGTTTTTGTATGTAGGCCCTCGAGCCTGTTTTGTTTATGGTTGTGAATAAAACTACAAAAATGGAAGTCTGCGCCTCCTGCCTTTGGTACACACCAGTCGTCATGACACTGGTTAATATAATAAATACATTTACTGCATTTAGCAGATGCTCTTATCCAGAGCGATGTAAATAAGCCTGCTGATGCTGTGAGTTACCATTTTACCACGACTGTACTAAACTGAATGTGTTAAAATATATAAATATATAAATATATAAAAATATTCCCTTAGCTGATCTTACCCTGACTGGTGCAGTCTATTGAGTGGTGGAAGTCAAAAGGCAGCGGCTGGCTGGTCCCACAGCAGGAAATACAGTCAAGGCACTGCTGGAGTTTTCTCTTTGTGGCTGTCCATGTAAAGCCACTTACAAGACCTGACTGTACTTTCTCTTTCCAAAGTTCAGGTGTTGAGACGTTCTCCTGAACAGAAGTTGAGCTTGTTTTCTCCTTCACGCTGTACAGATCTGCACACGCCTCCAATATTAGACCTTGGACTAGGGGGGTCAGTTCAGGAGAGAACTGCTCCAGACCATCTTCCAAAGCCTGTAAGAACTGTTTTGTTTTTGCCCCCATAAAGTCACTGCCTGTAGAAGGGGGCAGTCTTGCAGTGATGTTCTTGATGATATTCTTAATAACCTTATTTGAGGCTGAGATAAAGTTGTAACGACGTTCAGCACTGTCCTGTGTGGTCAAAGCAGCATCAGCTCTCATGAGGAGGTTTCTTACAAAAATGCTCTTCAGAGTAGCCAGGGTGGACTTGAGCACTTTTTCAGAGACCATCCGGACCTGCTCTGTGTACAACTGGGTGTCAACGGAAGGATCAGCCAACTCAATGTCTTCCTCCATAGTGCTCTTCAACTCACTCCTCACTGCACTTACAACTCCTGAGGCTTCGAACAAAGCTCTGTTTTCCAGCTTGGTTTGTGATCCAGGAGGTGTGCTCAGATCTACACTTTCAAAAGTGTGGGCACTTTTGCCAGCCTGCATTCCCATGGCAGTCTCTGAGGTCTCATTCATAATGATATCACCAACCATCCTGGAGGCAACAACCTGGAAAGCCTCAGAGGAGAGCCTGATGAGTGGCTGTTCTTTCATTTCAGAGGTGGAGGGACGTTCCTCACTCATGAAGACGATCGTCTCCAGCACTCTTTCATAGCGCGGTACTGGACTTATGTCATAGATCAAAGATGATGTTATCTCTGGTACCTCAGTACCAGTGGAGGAGATCTGGCTGATGGGAAGATGCTGATCCGAAGTGCCTTCCTGGTTTTCACCGCTCGGGTAACAGACTCTTACAGATGCCTCACTACTCAAGCTGGTCAGGGAGGATTTCTTAGAGGAAGCCAGAGTATGTTCTTGGGTGGCTGCTTTGAAAAGGTCAGACTTAATTTTGTCGTGCACATCCTGGATGAAGTTAAACAGAGGTGTGCTAGTTCTAAGTTCCTTGCAATCCATGGATGAACCCTCAATGCAGATGTTGAGCATGTTTTCAAAAACAGCTGCCACAACCTTGGCCGTTACAAGGGGCATCATGTCTTCCAGTTCATCATACATGTGGGAAGGAGATTCATCAGAAGAACTCAGCCAGTCACACACTGTCCAGAGCTCAAAAAAGTCCTGCATCTTGGTCATCGCTGCAGACAGTAGGTTCTGGGCAACATCCCTACTGCTGCTTCCAGCCAAAAGAGATCTCTCATGGGAGTCAGGACGATGACAGATCTCGGTAAGTGCAGAGTTTATCTAAAGGAACAAAGACAGAAGAAAAGAATTTTTAACTAAACTGTGTGCAAGATTTCAATAACACCTTTACCTACTCAGTTTATTTAGTGCAACAAAATAAATGTTTTGATAATGAAAAAGAAAGCTAAAGCTTCTCCTCAGAGAGTCAGTGTTCTTCTATCTTAACATCTATGAGTAACATTTCATCACATGAATTTTCTGTCTAGTTGTCTATCTAAAACTGGATATCTGCCTACTGTAGTCTTGATCTTTTAAACCAGGTGTCTCAAGTCTTAACCACAAAGGTTTGGCTGGAGGTTTTCATTCTGACTAAGCACTAGCACAGCTGATTCCACTTGTATAATTAATTGGTCTCATTCTTTAAACAGTTGTTGAGTTATGTAAAGTGTGCTCCTGATTGGGTGGAATGAAATCTTGTAACCACTCCGACCCTTTGCGGAAAAGACTGAAGACCCCTCATGTAAACTCATTCTCAATTAGAGAGAAACATGGGTCTGAAAACGCGTGGAATGCAAAGTTATAGGGCCTCACCTGCTTCAGCGAGTTATCCAAAATAGCGGCGGTCAGGCTGAATGTCCTTTCCATGGTCAGACCGTCAATCATGCTAAATGACAGCATATGACACATGGAATTTGTGACATCTTTGTGGGTGTTGTAGAAAATGATGTCCTTTGTGATGCCAAACAGAGTCCTGAGAGGCTCACTAGGGGGCGCTGTGCTGAAATCACAGCTGCTCACCATGGACAGGCTCTTCAGTCCACATTTCAGATCGACCAGTGGCTTACTGGCCTGCTCCATCTGGGGTTTCCCACTCCTCCTTTAGGAGAAAGAACCAAAAAAGATATTTAACATATCTATCACAAAACTATAGACTGGTCAGAGGAAAGGTGAGATTTATGTATGATCAAATCTCACTGCCACAGTAAAGTCTGAGTATCAGCATACATGAATGGTGAAATGGACATCAGGTGAAGAGAGCACGAGCTTCCAACAGAGGCACTGCTGCTGCTACTCTTCCCTAAGACAACTCTCTGGCTGAGGGAGAGACACTCAGAGGCAGAACCAGACGTCTCTCTGTGCTCCACTCCCTGGGGGCTGCTGGAGATTGAGGTGCATTCTGTGGACCTCTTGGAGTAGAGGTTCTGCTCCATGCTCCACTGTAAAGCTGGAACAAACACCTCCTCTACTGCTGCTTCCACCCATCCAGAGACTTTCTTAAGAACTTCCGAGAAGTCCTCCATTATCAACTGTTGCATTTCATCCTTTACCTTCAGAAAGTTTCTGAAACAGAAATGAATGTTAAGACCTCAAAATAAATGTGATAGACACGAGCCCTAGTGGACAATATACTGGCTTTTAAAAACTTAAGTGCTAAATTACAAAAAATTAAGTATTTACCCTTCAGTCAGGCTGACGAGGCTAGTCCTGGAGGCTCCTTTCTCAGGGGGAGGTGTGATGAGCTCCTGGCTGTCTGAATCGTACACTGCAGCACAACAAAGAACTGTGGAGAAGGAACAGATTGAGAGCACAAAAATCATCATTTAAGCCTTAATGTGCCTTTATTTCTTGAAACAGCCATTACAGGACAGACACCAATGATACATATATCACACCATTACCTAAAAACCCCTGTTATGAAACATTTTACTCTTCATGTCAGTAAATTCTGAGTCAGTACTGCAAATGTCTTTACAGTAAAATATTGTATGTAAGTTTCTCAAACCTGGTATGCATTTTCCATTTGGGTTCTTAATATTTCTGTTCATTCTGTAGGCAGACACCTCACGGTTCTCAGAGTCGAGGCCGCTGCTGGTACCTGCTGACCCAGACTGTCCAACCTGTAGCGCAGAAAGAAATTATAACGATAAATAAAATCACCTGCACACTTTTCTACATCATACAGATGTACTCAGCTCGACTACATAACTGTCCATGTATGTGAGATATATGTAGTCTGGGAATGTTTTTACACTGTCCTGCATTGCTCTGTTTAACACAGTTATGTCGTCGCTTATTTCTAATGAGGTAAACTTTACATGTGACGTACAAACGCACTGCTGTGGGTAAATATATTTTTAGTACTTGTGACCAATTAATCTAACGTAATAATAATACTGATAATACTAATACAACTACAACTAATAATAGTAATAAAAGTAATAATACATCACCACTTAGTTTCAAATGTAATAATAATAATACTGATACTACTAATACTATTACTACTACAACTACTTATAACAATAATAAAAGATGTGACACACAAACACACTGCTGTCGGTAAATATATTTGATCTAATTGTGACCAATTAGTATAAAACTAATAATAATAATAATAATAATACTGATAATACTAAACTATAATAATAATAATAATAATACATGTGGCACACAAACGCACTGCTGTGGGTAAATATATTTTATGTACTTGTGACCACTTAGTTTAAAAAGTAATAATAATAATACTGATACTACTAAAACTACTACTACTACTACTACTACTACTACTACTACTAATAATAATAATAATAATAATACGTGACACACAAACACGTGTGTGTAAATATATTTTATGTACTTGTGACCACTTCATTTAAAAAGTAATAATAATAATAATAATAATAATAATAAGCTACTAGTACATAATGGCATTCTTTTTCACAAGCAAATTCTAAATTACAATTTTAATTTCTTATAAAATTCCCTGAATAAATAATAATAATAACTCACTCCTGAGTGTTCCATTCTTCACAGTCCCATCGTAGTTCGCGGAGAAGTGTTGTCTTCGCTAATGACCAACTCACTAATGACGAAAATCTCAAACTCACAGCTGCTTTTACAGACGTGTGACGTCATGGTGGAGCTGCGACGTCACACGACACTCTGGGCACAGCAGTCAGTAAACAAAAACGTTTAAGAACAATAAACAGTCAAAACAGTCTTGTTTCCTGGAAACGAGAAGCGCTTTATAAAATGAATTCTACATTTAAAGCTCCTGACAACATTTTTCTGTTTAGAAAAATAGTTAAAAAATAAAAAGCCCAGATCTGTTTTAGCTAGTCGGCTAATGGGGGAAGAAGGAGAGGAGGGGGGCTGTAAAACACCCGATAAAGTTATTATTTGTTCTCCATCTGAGTGAGGATGAAGTAAAAACAGTGTCTGAACAGATATACCGACTGTTAGGAGGAGCAGTTTGTCACTCAGTGATCTAAAACACGGACATTTAATGGCGTTTTTCACAAACTTTGACTTTTTCGAGCTCCGATTTTTTTCTTATCGAGGAATAAACACGGCGGTAACCTAGCAACCAACACCACAGCCAGCTATAAGTTCAGAAAACAAATCCGTTTATAAGTGATGTTTTTACCACACATTTCATTTTTTAATGTTTTAAACAGATACAGACAACAGCATATAAGTACAAATGTAAGCAGGATGTGCAAAAAATAGTGTTTTCTTTTTACACACAAACGCTTGAAGTACTAGAGATCTACACTATGTGGCCAAAAGTATTGGGACACCAGTCCACCAGCAGGGACTTTAATGATATTGCATTCAAATACAGAGACTTTAATATGGAGTTGGTCCCCCTTTTGCAGCTATAACAGCTTCCACTCTTCTTGGAGGGCTTTCCGCAAGATTTTGGAGTTTCTGTGGGAATTTGTGCTCCATTCATTTTGTAGAGAATTTATGAGGTCAGACACTGATGTTGGACGAGAAGGCCTGGCTCACAATCTCCGTTCCAGTTCATCCTAAAGGTGTT
>JBBPCZ010120552.1:0-10313 GCA_037974445.1 Brycinus macrolepidotus | reverse complement strand
ACTGTAAGCTTTGCTAATAAAGGAGATTCTTAAAGGACTTGCAACGTGCTTTGGTGTGTGATTCTAATGGAGAATTTACACGACAGGGGCATGATGGTTTATTTGCTAGATGGTTGTTGGAGCCACATCTGTAGCAGGAGCAGCGACTCGCAGTAGTTTAAGCAACAGTAGGCGCTGATTGTGAAGCCTTTTTATGCCAGCATTCCGTAACCCAACCTCAATCTGTAGAGCCAGCGAAGTAGCTTTGTCCAGAGCCAACTCTGGTTCTTGCAAAAGTCTGTCACTTATGCGAGTATCAGCTACTCGCTCTGTTAGTTGGTCACGCAGCATTTGCTCTTCCATATCAACAAACTCGCACAATGCAGCAAGTTCGCGCAACGCGGCTAAAAATTGATTGATTGATTCATCTGGTCGCTGCGCTCTGTTGGAATTCATGCCGTTACGCAATCACATGTACTTTGGGAAGAAAGTGTAATTTCAGTGCCTCCACTGCAGAAGCATATGTACTACCTGTACTTGGCAAGGAGTAGGACAGTCTTTGTTCCTCGGTGCCGAGTGCATGGAGGAGAACAGAGCGCTTTCCTCGTCACCAAAAATGTGGTGTTTTATACTTTAAGAAATAAAAAAACACAAGACCGCAATACATGTAACGTACTTCCAACTTTATTTTTCTTCTTCTCCTCCAGCTCTTGTGCATACACCTGTACTACCTGTAGGGGGAACAAGACACAACAACATTCAAGTAAAGCCCTGAAGCTGTTGAGAAGATTGTAGTTATGGTAAATTCGAAATATGTTTTAGAACGCTCGGAGACCCTGGTAACTCCTCTGTTGCGAAACACTGTTTCGAGGTCAGTATCAAACAGAAGAATCACGTGACCGTTCCCAATCAGTGTTTCATTACATCACTGACTGTCACAAAACGTTTTACTTGATTTCTCACATAATCAAATCCCCGATGGACAGCTGTTGTCAGGGAAACCCATGAGACAACAGAGCTGGTTTCTAATGAACAGTCGCTGGTCGTTCCTCGAATGTTCCATAAGAACGAACCTTGTTGTATCAGTTTTTCCTTTTGGTTCGATCGCTCAAACATTTTTGATGTCACTAGAAGAAAGAAGCTCCTTTAGTTGTCAAAGTCCTGTCAGAAACATCACTGAACACCATGGCAACTGCAGCTAAACCAACATGGCGTACACTTCATCCTACTGGTTAATTCAAGCAGACGTGGGCGTGTCCCTGAAGCAAGCTCACATATTTTACCTGATATGAAAAGAGATGGTTTAAATGGTGAAGGGAGGACAAAATTTCTGTGAAAATTTCAACCCTCCACACAAGTTGTTCTACCAAAGGATGTTACATATCAGTGAGTGGCAAAAGTATGTAAATTGTAGTTTTAGTGTTTGGTGTGCAACAATAACTTCCGTGGTTTGTTGGAATACAGGTGGAATTTTGAGCCAGTCATTTATCACGTGGTTGTAGAGTGAAGGCTGGGCAGTCCAGCAGATGGCACTAATTCCACACTTGTGCTTCTACAAGCCCACAGTGGAGAAGATCCAGGCCTCTGCTCCCACGGTGTGTTTGGAGGGAGAGGAGCAGGAGCTACAGTGCTGAAGGTAAGATGTTTACATTAGAATAAATGTAAACAAACAAATAAGCAGTAAAACATATCAGGATTTGTTTTGTTCGTAAAAGTAGTTGAGCTAGTGAGGAGAACACAGGTTCGGTTCCAGATTTCTCCTCGGTTCCTCCAGCCGCTGCTTGGATTTGCTGAGGGGGTGTTGGGGCAGGGTGCTGTCCGGCTGTCTGTCCTGCCCCCTTGGGGGGTGCACCGTCTTGCGTGGTGTGGGCCCCTTTGGGGGCCTGCGGGGCTCCCGTCCGGGGGGTGGGTAGCTCCTGGCCATGTGGGGCTCGGGTCCCGTGCTCTGCCTGTGCCTGAGTGGCTGGTTCCCGGCGGGGGCCAGTACACCGTCATCTTGGGTCACCGGGGGGCTCCTGCCCCAGGGTCACGGGGGCCCATGTCTGGGCCCTCCCCTCCTCCGCCTCTTGAGGTGGGCGCGTGGCCTCTTCTGCGGTTTGTGGCCGGGCCTCTTCCTGAGGGGCTGCCGGGTGTCTGCGGTCTCCGGGGCTCGATCGATCTGCCCTGGGCGCTGGAGTGGCGCTGTTGTGGCCCCTCACACTCATTATAAAACATTATAACACATTCCATGACAAACTCACGCACACATACGTATACACACAGGCAGTCTATTGTACACGTATTCACACATGCACACGCATACACCCATTCACTCTTACAAACACACTTTCACATACACACGCACATGCACACACTCATTCACCCATACACACACACACACACACACACATACATACACACACACACACTCATCCACGCATACACACACACACACACACACACACACACACACAATCTCATTCACTCATACACACACACACATCTTTCACACGCACACACACGCACGTGTACATCCACACACACATACATATACGCTTGCAGACATGAATGCGTATACACACAGAACTACCCAGGGCCGCTGGTTTCTTTTTGTTTTTCTGTGTGTGTGTGGTTGGCTCTTGTTTTTCAGATGCAACAATTGGAGCGACGATACAGTTATGGCAATTGTCCTTCTGGTTTTTTTTGTGTTTTTTTTTATTATTCTTTCTTTTTCTTTTTTCTCTTTCTCTCTCTCTGTTAGCTACCTTCTTTTTCTCTTTCTTTTCTTTCATTTCTTTCTTTCTCTGTCTTCTCTCCCTCTGTCAGATCTGGCTTAATTATACAATAAATAAATAAATAAATAAATAAACACAACTTCAAGTAACAAGAGGGGCTTATATTAAATTGTTGAAACCCCACTTAGCAAAGTAAAGTTGTCGGACACATCATGGCATCCAGCTGCACATCCTGCCTGCCAAGCTGCCGGACACGACAGGGGAGAAAAAAACAAAAAAAACAAAACACTGATATACTGTAGAATTTTATTTGTGTTTATTCTTTTTAGTTTTGATGAGCATTTTTAGTAATGTACGAAAAAACACTCCTCATCATAACACTTTGTAAATATTTTTTCAGGTGCCTAAGACTTTTGGTTGGTACTGTGTGTGTGTGTATGTGTGTGTGAGAGTGTGATTGTTTCTGATTCATAAGCAACCATTTCAAAAATATTTTAACTTGTTTTAAGAATTAAAACAAAACCAACTGACCCACAGAAAATGAGGACCAAATAAATAATTGAATGAACTGATGAACAGAAGTTGCACATGACGAGCTGGCTATGTAATTTTATCAGTGGAGGCAAAACCTTCAGCTCACTTCTCTGCTGCTCTCTAATGTGCTTCTCTTGTGTTTATCATATTGAATCAGATCTTCATGATGTTCATGTATTTCACTCTTACACTCACATGTTTTTTTTTCCCCGTAATTGGCCCCCTGGCATTGTTAGCAATGTAGGTAAAGAAGCTCTTTCAGTCGATTTTTGTTGTGGTTTGTTTGGGGAAGGGAAGGTGTGGATTCTTAAACAGATTACAACATTCTCCAAAAACCTTTATATTCTTAAATTTAACAAAGAATCTTCTCAAGCACAACTTATTTACAAAAACAGTTCTTTTTAGAAATCATCTATTAAACGTTTTTTAGGACACCAGAATCAGTTCTTGATATCCATGATTTCGTGGAAAGAATGACTTCTTATTAAATATTTAGATGCAAATTGCCCTGATATTCAGGGGGATATTGAACAGATGTGAGATTAGTCTCATTGTGACAAATATATGCATTTAAATGTAAAATAAAAACATAACGTATAGGGTTATGTGTGGAGTGAGTAATAATAACAATGAGCAAGGCAGTTTAGTGCTTCTATGTTTCTTGTTTCTTTTTTAAATGAATAACTGAACTTCATTACTGTGGGTCACAACACCTGTCATTCTGGACTGCATTTAAATGAAACAACAATCTGTCATGGCCTAAATTACAGTGGTGTTTGAAACTTTTTAAACATTTTAAAATTCCTCATATTTTTGCATAAATCATCAGATTCCCACAATACTCCTAAAAGTAGAAAAAGAAAATCCAATGAAAAATGAGATCAAAATATTATACTCAGTAATTTATTTATAGTGGAAATTGTTCATGAGTGCACCATGAGCAGAACACTGAAAAGCAGTGGTGTGAATGGGAGGGTTGCAAGGAGAAAGCCACTGCTCTCCAAACTAACATTGCCGCTGGTCTATTGTTTACTTAAGATTATGGGACAGAAAACCATACCAGAAGGCTGTTGGAAAAATGTTTTCTGGGTAGATACAACCAAAATAGAATTGTTTGGTTTAAATGAAAAGTGTCATGCTTAGAGAAAAGGAAAACCCTTCAATCCATCATAAGAACCTTAACCTACCTATGAAACATGGTGGTAGTTTCATGGTTTGGGCTTGTTTTGCTGCATCCGGGCCAGGATGGTTTGCTGTCATTGGTGTAACAATGAATTCAAATTCTACAGAAACGTATCAGGACATCTGTCTGTTAACTTCATCTCAGGAAAAAGTGTCATGCAGCAGGACAGGGACCCTCCACACAAGTTGTACTACCAAAGAATGGTTAAAGAAGAATAAAGTTAATGTTCTGGAATGTCCAAGACAAAGTCTTGACCTTAATCCAGTAGAAATGTTGTGGAGGGTCCTGAAGCGAAAGGCTTATCTGAGAAAACCCATCAACATCCAAGAGCTGAAGCTGTCCTGTACAGAGGAATGGGCTAAAAGTCCTCCAAGCCAATGTGCAGGACTGATCAACAATTACCGGAAACATATTGTAGAAGTTATTGTTGCACACCAAACACTAAAACTACAATTTACATACTTTTGCCACTCACTGATATGTAACATCCTTTGGTAGAACAACTTGTGTGGAGGGTTGAAATTTTCACAGAAATTTTGTCCTCCCTTCACCATTTAAACCATCTCTTTTCATATCAGGTAAAATATGTGAGCTTGCTTCAGGGACACGCCCTCTTCTGCTTAAATAAACCAATAGGATGAACTGTATGCCATGTTGGTTTGGCTGCAGTTGCCATGGTGTTCAGTGATGTTTCTGACAGGATTTTGACAACTAAAGGAGCTTCTTTCTTCTAGTGACATCAAAAATGGAATGTTTGAGCGATCGAACAAAAAGGAAAAACTGATACAACAAGGTTTGTTCTTATGGAACATTCGAGGAACAACCAGCGATTTAAAGTGTTCAATAACTGTTCATTAGAAACCAGCACTGTTGTCTGGTGGGTTTCCCTGTCTATTGGAGATTTGATTATGTGAGAAATCAAGTAAAAGGTTTTGAGAGAGTCAGTGACGTAATGAAACACTGATTGGGAACGGTCACTTGATTCTCCCGTTTGATACTGACCTCGAAACAGTGTTTCACAACAGAGGCGTTACCAGTGTCTCTGAGCGTTCTAAAACATATTTCAAATTTACCATCACTACCATCTTCTCAACAGCTTCAGGACTTTATTTGAATGCTGTTGCGTCTTGTTCCCACTACATGACTGCAGATGGCGGTACAGCACACATGAAAAAGGTAGAACAGGTGTATGCACAAGAGATGGCGAAGAAGAAAAATAAAGTTGGAAGTATGTTACATGTACGGCAGTATCATGTTTTTTTTACTTCGTAAAGTATAAAACACCACAAATGTGAACTGGTGGTATCCATGATCATCCTTTAATGTCTATTCAAGGCATTCATGTGAAAAATGAAGGCAGGGATACTTTGATTTTAAATATATGGCAACATATGGATTTATCAATATTTGGAAGGATTCTACTATCTAAAGTGGAAGTCTTCACACTTTTTCACCCAGCATATTCTCTGCAATACATGTCATTACATTTCATCACTGTGAGTCACTGTGTGTCTTAACAAACAAAAACATCCCTCTGAAACTGGTCAGGTTCAGGGACTGTACTGAAAATGAGAGTCTTTGAAAGTCCTTCAGGAAGCCTGGAGAACTGTTCCTCAAGATCTGCATTAAAAAACAACAAGAAAGTCTGGATCAGCCTGTTCTCCTTGTGGAAGCACGGTGTTACCTGAGGCTCCATCAAACACGTGGTTGGGCTCGATCAGTCCTTCATTAGACTAAATCAGGGGCTACTGATGGACCTTCACACGTCCAGCAGAGTTTGGAGAAATCAGGACCCAAACCAATTCATTACAATCCCCACCAACACTTCGGAGATATGATGCCATGCTAAAATCTAATGCTAAAATCATGAATCATTAGGAACTAAAGATGCTAAACCAAAATGTGTAACCATTAAGACAATTATACAAGAATACAAATCACACAAGTAAGGATCATTTGTTTTAAAATACTGACACCTGCTTCCGTGTTTTTCATTTACAAAATGGCCAAATGTTTGTGACCATCACACCTATATAAGAATGGATATCCCATTCCAAAACCATGGGCATTAGTAGGGGGTTCCCCCTTCTTTGTGGCTATAATATCCACCATTCTTCTCGGAAGGCTTTCTACAAGATTTTGAAGTGTCTATGGGAATTTATGCACCTTAAGCCAAAACAGGGACAAGTTCATGCAGGAACAGGAAAGGACCTTCCTCAAACTGTTGCCATAATATTAGAAGTATATAATTGCGTAAAATATCCTTTTTTGCTGTAGCATTAACACCACCCTTCACTGGAACTAAGGTGCTGATCCCAAACCCTGGAAAACAGCCCCAGGCCTTTATCCCTCCTGCACCAAACTATACTGTTGGCACTCTACATTCTCTTAGGCAGCGTTGTCCTGGAATTTGCCAAACCCAAATTCATTCATCTACCACTGCAGAGAACACATTTCCACTTCTCCCGAGTCCAGTGTCAGCTTGCTTTACACCACTCCATTTCATTAAGCATTTCACATACAGTTCTTGTGCTGATGTTTCTTGCAGAGGCGACTTTGAACTTTGTAGTGAGGGATGCAAAAGAGGATACTGACAGTCCATTGCACTCGGCAGCCCTGCTCTGGTAGCTGGGTGGTGTACAGCGTTGTGGCTTCGCTGTCGTTGCTCCTAGATACATCCATTTCCCAAGGTGACTGAGGCAGATCTAACATATTTTACATCTAATAAATCTAACATATTGATTCATTCAACCCCTCGTAGCTTCCTAAAAGTAATTGATTTCTGCCTCACTCCTAATGCATTTGTGTTTTTTTAAAGTAGTGAGATAAGTAAAATTCTTCCTGCACTGTGAGCAAAAATATGGCTTTTCCCCCGTGTGAGTGCGCTGGTGTATTTGGAGAGAACTCTGTTCATTAAAACTTTTTCCACACTCTGTACAGTGATACGGTTTCTCTCCCGTGTGAATGCGTTGGTGACGTTGGAGATGACTCTGGTCATAAAAACTCTTTCCACACTCTGTACAGTGATATGGTTTCTCTCTTGTGTGAATGCGCCGGTGTTTTCTTAAATTACTTGGTCCTTGAAAAGCTTTTCCACAATCTAAACAGCGATACGGTTTCTCTCCTGTGTGAATGCGCTGGTGTATTCGGAGAGAACCCTGTTGACTAAAACTCCTTCCACACTCTGTACAGTAATATGGTTTCTCTCCTGTGTGAATGCGCCGGTGGCGACGAAGATAACTCTGTTGATTAAAACTCTTTCCACACTCATTACAGTGATACGGTTTGTCTCCGGTGTGAATGCGCTGATGTTCTTTGAAATGACCTGTTTCCCTAAAAGCCTTTCCACAATCTGTGCAGCGATAGGGTTTCTCTCCTGTGTGAATGCGCTGGTGTATTTGGAGATGACTTTGTCGACTAAAACTCTTCCCACACTCTGAGCACTGATACGGTTTCAGTCCTGTGTGAACACGTTGATGGCGTTGGAGATGATACTCCCGATTAAAACTCCTACCACACTCAGAGCAGTGATGAGGTTTCTCTCCTGTGTGGATGCGCTGGTGTGCTTTGAGATGACTCTGGTAATTAAAACTCCTACCACACTGTGTACAGTGATAGGGGTTCTCTCCTGTGTGAATGCGCTGGTGTGCTTGGAGATAACTTTGTCGACTAAAACTCTTCCCACACTCTGTACACTTATTTGGTTTCTGTCCCATGTGAATGCGCTGGTGGGTTTGGAGATCAATCTGTCGACTAAAACTCTTCCCACATTCAGAGCACAGGTGAATTCCATTAGTGCTTTCAGTTATCTGTGCTCGTGTGTGAGAGGTTTTATTTTGGAGAGTACGAGAGCTTCTTCTGGTTGCCATGTCATCATATATATGCCGTTTAGATTTCAGCACCTCCTGATGTGCGAAGGTAAATTTAAGCTGTACAGGAAGGCAGATACACAGAGCAGGAGAAGACATGCACAGGGAAGTGTTTCATTCCTGGAGGAGAAAAAGAAAGACAACAAAATGATCATGTTCAGTTAGTCTCTAATTGAATTAAACAATCATGATTTAAAGAAGAGAGAAAAAAAACCCAAATTTAATCTAATTCGGCAGTTATTAATTCCTGCTGTAGGATATCTACAGGGGAGCTTGAAGATGTGAGTCCTTTAGAACTTTCTATACAGTGTTGTGAAAAAATTAGGACACCCTATGAAAGCCTGTGTGTTGCTGTAACATTCTTGGACATGTGGGAATTTAGTCTCAATTGTAACAATACTGGGAGATTCAAGTAATATAACAATTAAAACTGAAGAAAAGACTTCTGTAAAACGCAATTTCCGATGAGGCATAAATCAGGACACTCCCACATTTATTCCCACTTAAAATTGCTCGAATCACACACAGTTGTATCATATCAGGTGCACATGATTAGAACATTAGAACATTACTCATTACTCAGCATTTTGAAGGAGGCTTGCCCTATTTAAACCTCAGACATTAAGTTTTGTGTGCTCCTGACTGTTGAAGTGATAGTGAACACCATGGTGAGATCGAAAGATTTCAAAAGTATTTAAAATCAGCCATTAAAAACAACTGCCAACATGTCCAGATCTGGCCATCCAAGCAAGTTCACCCCGAGAGCAGACCGCGAGATGCTAAAAGTAGAAAACCCAAAAATGTCATCACTGAACCTACAGCAGGCTCTTGTTATTGTTGATGTGAAAGTGCATGCCTCTACAATCAGAAAGAGACTGGAAAGTGTGCAAGGAGGAAACCTTCACTTTCTAAGAGAAACATGAAGGCCAGACTGAAGTTTGCCAACTACCACCACCACGTTTTGCAGACAGGATAAGGTTCTTATGCTGGAATGCAGTGTTTACCTTTCTACAAACATGACACTTCTCAGTTAAACAAATCAGTTCTACTTTGGTCTTATCCATCCACAAAACATTTTTGTAACAACCTTCTAGTCTGTGACCTTTATGATCTTCTGGCCTATGATCTTTCGCAAACAACAGGCAGCAATGCTTTTTTGGAGAGCGGTGGCTTTCTCCTTGCAACCCTGCCATGAACATCACTGCTTTCCAGTGTTCTGCTGATGGTGGACTCTGGGTTCTTTTGTGATGCTGCAGACTATTACGCGCCTAGCTCTTGGAGTGATGGAATGATCTCATTTCTAATTGGGTTTTCGTTTTAAAAAAAAACAAACAAACAAAGAAGGCTAGCCTGTCCTGTTCCTCGTAATTGTTACTCAGTGCACACATAACTGGAGTAATCCATGCTCTTATACGTTTTTATTTTACATTTACTCATTTTACTCATCATGTGCAGCTTTCATTTTCAGGAATTCATTCATTTATTCGGTCCTCATTTTCTGTTGGCCAGTTGGATTTATTTTACTTCTTAAAACGAGGTAGTTCTCTGAAATGGTTACTTATAAAGCAGAAAAAAAATTCATACACACAGACACTATGTGTGTGTGTGTGTGTGTGTGTGTATATATATATATAAATTGATCACGTGGAAAGCTGTCTGTTTCAGGCTTTTTGTTTGTTTTTTGTTTTTTTTTAGAACCTTAGAGTCTTCCGGGCTCGTTTCTCACGTGGCAACACCATACAAGAGCTCAAGAGCTTCCCGTCCGATTTTGGATGAAACACTGCTTCTGAGTTCCCTCACACGTTTTCCCCCTTTTCAGAAATGTAAATTTTGCAGAACAATTCTCCAGCACTTCTCTAATGGAAAAACAAGCTGTGAACACAGTGGACCAGAGCAGAACATCTTACCTCCAGCACTGCAGCTCCTGCTTCTCTCCCTCCAAACACACTGTGGGAGCAGAGACCTGGATCTTCTTCTCTGCTGTGGGCTTGGAGAAGCACAAGTGTGGAATTAGTGCCATCTGCTGGACCGCCC
>JBBPCZ010120551.1:0-10313 GCA_037974445.1 Brycinus macrolepidotus | reverse complement strand
ACTGTCACGCAGAGTAAACCAAGTTGTAATGACTGTCATGTACCACTAGGGGCTGTAACGTGCCACTGTCGTGCGGCACGGGACACTGTCGTGACAGTCAAAGCGTTGTCACGAGTCACTGTCTTACGTGCATGACAATGTCATGTAATAACGTAACAGTACAGGACACTAAATGCTGTAACCGCTGCTGCCTTTCTGGCGCTGAACGGGTCCCTCCATCATAACTCAGGGAGACAGTCTTCTAGTGTTTTTGTTCTGTCACGTCCATCGCTCTTAAGTGCCTATTTACCTGCCTTATTCTGATTAAAGCTTGTTTGAGTTCTGTTAACTCCTGCATCTGTGTCCTCCTTTCCTGAGCCGACATGACAATAACTCCTTATATAAATAAAGTATTGGAATTTAGAGCATTAAACTGTTTGCCACAGTGAGGTATTAAAAATAATGGAACTTTTTCATAATTTATTTAACTCTACTGATGTGCCCAATCCTGGTCCTGAAGATCTCCCAGCCTTTAGAGTTTAGCTCCAACCCTAATGTAACAAACCTGACTCAGGTAATTGTAACATCTCTGGTCAGCGGCCGCTAGAGGCCGCCAGTGGTGTATTTATGTTGGACTTTTATTTTGACACATGCTTGTGGGGGTTTACTGTGTTTAGGGTCTTGGTTTTGCTTTCGGCTGTTTGTCGTTATTAGTTAAGTAATTATAGTTTTCCATTGGTTTAGTTCTGTGTTGCTTTTGTATTTAAGTTACTCTATGCCCTGCCTAGGTGAGAGTCCACCAGCACATTACCCCTAGTTGTACCTGCCCTTTAGTTTTTGTTTGTGTTTTGGCCATCGAGCCCTTTGTGTTTCTCTTTGTTAAATAAAACTTCACTCAAAGGAAATGGAATTCCGCACCTGTGCCTTCTCCTTTCCGTGGTCCTACATAGGGGACGTGACAATAATGAGCGAGTTGGATCTGAATTCTACAAGGTGTCAGATCTCCAAAACAAAAATAGAGCCATATTGACCTGATAAAGTGTTATGCAGAATTCAACTTTATCATTTTCATATTCATTTCAACTTTCGGGCGGATGCACAGCTCAACCATCTGACCCATCATAGAAGTATTTTATACTAATTATTAGCTTTAATGATGTGATACATTAGGAATGTGCCATTAAATGTATACTCAATATGCAAAACATTCTTCCCTTCAACACTTATATTTTAACAAACATACTGAACTATCAGTATCTCTCTCATCAGAGTCAAAATGTTTACTTTTTCAACAGAGCATCACAGTCACTGACAATCAGGCAACACTGTAAAGAACTGCAGTAAACTTACAGTGGAAACACTGCAATAATCTACTACACCTAAATAGGTTACTTCAGTACTGCTGTAAACATGATTAGCTTTTATTTGTTCATCTACCTTAAAGATATGTTTGACTGTGTTTGACATGTTTTGGAAGTCCCACCATGATGGTGTTTCAGTTAAGTTAATATAGTTCCTGTGAATAAACTGTTAAACTTTTTACAGTGAAGTGAATCAGCACATTTCATTATCAACATTAACTTATTGGTCCTGATATGAGTTCGTATACAAGTAGACAAGTATTTATTCACATTTTTCTCATTTGAGAAAGGTATGTGGCTCTTCTATCTCATAATTCTGGAGTTTAAATGAATATGATCAATCTGTTAGTATTTATTACTCCAGAATCCCTTATTTTATTAATTTCTCGTTAACCATTAATTACATTTTAGTCTTCTTCTGAAGCATTTTCTTTGTATTCACGCCGTTTATTTTTATAGTACTTTTGTTAACAGTTGAATGTATGAAATGTTGATCCTTACAACTCTGGTTCTCACACATTTCACTGTGTGAAAAGTGAAGATGCTGCAGTCTCTGATGGTTTCCGTATCATGCTTTGTTTTGGTGGTTTGTGCTCAGCATGGTAGCAGTTTTCCTCTCAGTGGTCTGTTGCTTCAGTTAAAAGCATCAAAAGAACTTTCCTGACCTTGTCTTTTAAAACTACAGATCATGAGGATGATTATTAGTCAAGTCACGTACATCTACCATGGTACATATTATCATTTTTCTCTGGTGTGTGTCTCTTTGCAACCTGTGAAAATTAGTTATTTTAGAGTTGTAGAAACTCCATGAATAAGTGATTAACAGACTATTACAATCCGGCTCATTAACTGAGATGACACAAGCACCCTCTCTGGACTAAACACGAGTTTCAAAAGAGCAGTTAACGTTTTGTGAACATCCTAAATAGCTGAAAACTTTAGTTTCTGTGATAGAAAGGAAGGTAAAGAGTACAGAGAACATACAATAACGTCGTCAACATTTAAGCGTTTCTCAATTTGAGCGGCTAATAACACACATTCCAAAGACCCCCCATTTCAGACACATATTTAAATAGATCACTACCCCTCCCTTATATCCCCCAGGTGTTCCAGAAGACTGAGCCATTGTTTTTTTTTCTTTTTCTTTTTTCTATGTGATAATCCTTATGTTTAATAAGCATTTTTATATTTTTGTTCTATAATTCAGTATGAATATGTTGATTTTTGCAAATAATTATTAAATTTCACTTTAAAAATCAGTATGTTTTAAAATAAGATCTTATCTGTATCTGTTGCTCCCTTGAAAGAAGCTTTCATAAATAGTAGAAAAATGTGTGAAAGGATAATACATTTTATTGTGGATTCTGTTGTGCATGATTATGGCAGCAACAATTTTGAAACCATTTGTCTTCACACTTCAGGATTGTATGAAATATTGATCATCTTGTGTTACAAATTTGTTGCTCTCGTATTTTAAAATGTGAAAAATGGAAATGTTGCAATCTCAAAAGGCTCATAATTGTTCCTTAAACAATTATAGTGACTTTTGTAGAACTTCAGGTTTTGTGGTAGGGTCCATGCCAACTCATTTAGGACATTAGTGGCGAACAGACTGGCTGAACAAGTTGGTGGTTGATATCGTTGCTTCTAAGTAGAAGAGTGGGGTTTGGTTTCTACCCTGGGCAAATGTACCACACTACACCAATGGACACGGTGAATAAAGCTCTTATGACCTTTTCTTGTTGATGTTCATCAAAACCACAATCCATGACCAGGCCTGAAAATGAATCACTGTGGAAATTCCAAAGCCCTGAAACACAAACTACAAAACTGTGTGTGTGTGTGTGTGTGTGTGTCCGTGTATGTTTGTATTTACGTAAAAAGAGTGCCTGCACAGCTAAATAAAGTTAAAACTTAAAATGAGTTATACACACGTACTAGAATCACAGATAAATAAAACACCACTTCAGCACTGAGATGCCTGACTGATTTCTGTCTATCAACTGGTGGGCTGTTCCAGGGCAATTTTTTTTCCTCATGTACATCTAAAATGACGAAGTGATTTCTGAGTAGGTTAGATAGAAGGACATCTGCTCGCATGAAGAAGAGGAAAGTCAACAAAAAAGGGAAAAAGGAGTTTCCAAAACTCGAGTTAAAAATGATTAAATGTTCAAGAGAGAAAATCGGACTCTTAACAGCAGTGCAAGATCTGGCAGACGACTAAAGCTGACCCCATCAGATAAACAGCACTTAAATCCTTCATTTTTCCATCTGAGAGAAGACAAATCTGCAGATCTGAAAAATATGTGTAGTTGTTCAAGAAGAACGTCCTGAGAGGACACTGAAACACGGAAACTGTCTGAAATCTGGAGGAAGATTTTTTGAGCTGATGAGTGTAAATTTGTGATTGGATGTAATTATTTGGCTGTAGAGAAGCAGAAAACAGCCAACTTCTCAGGTTGAACTCTGGAGGTGTTTACAAGAAGCACGAAAAAAAATAAAACAGATAATATCTTCATTCATGTACTTAGAATACAGATTAAAATATGGAATGCATAAGAATAGCTCTGAGACATACTGGTAAATTTGAGACCAGAACAGTGTAGATAGAATTGAAATTGCCTGAGTAAAAATATAACCCAACCCAGACTTAGAAAGAACTTAGGATTATGAGTGAAAGCTTTTATAACGCATTTAGGTTTGAACACAATGTTCATTGTAAAAGTTTGCACAAACTATTTTAACATTTTCCTCACTTTGACCTTCTCCAGTCATGTGTGAGCTGCACTGTGTGTCCTGAGGGACAGCAGTGAGTAATCACTCTCTTTTTTTATAGCAAGAAGAGATGGGCATGAACAGTAAATTTGACCAGATAAATTGGAATCAATAGAAACAAAATCCATAAAAGAAAATATGAGACCTGGCACAAGTGTCATTTTGACTAGAACCCATTTTAAACCCAAATGATCTTTGTGTCTGCTGGGTCATTTTGTTGTGTGGTTATTTCCACAGTGCTTGGTAGTTTTGTGAAGCCCAGCCGCTCTTCTGAAGAACCAACCTTGTGGAGTCAGTAAACAAAACGTTAGTTATTTTTTGCACAATTGGCATTAAATGATCTATAAAGATAGCATATTGTTGCTTACTGTTGATGATCTGGTAAAAAAAGCATAAATGTGTACTGATAAGGTTATTATATATATATATATATATATATATATATATAAGGCGCTTCTAAGGCGCTTGATTGAATAACATGATTAGATCAATGAATTCAAATAAATCATAAACTGAAGTAGGGCTGTCACAATACTGATACCAAGTGTAGTATCACAGTGCTTCACACCAGTCATACTATGGCAAAAAAGTGAATACTCTTCACTATCTGAACATGAAATATTAAATGTTTTGAATTTGCAGTCAGAATAATTTTTACTTTTTCAACAGAGCATCACAATCACTGCCAATCACGCACTGTAAAGAGTTGCAGTAAAGTAAATACACTGCAATAATCTATTACATTTAAATACTTTAAAAAAGAAGCACTGCTGTGAACATAGTGCAGTCTGTAAGAGGCAGGTCAAGGTTAATGATAAAGAGGTTCACATGTAGGATTATATTATAATGCATTGGAATTTGCAAAGGATGTTGGGACAGTAACTGGTACTTAGTGTAGTAATGATGAGTCTGTGATGGGGAGGACATTTTAAGGAGATCTTTTTTTTATTAGGTTTTAGTTGTTAATCAACACTTTTTTTACCACGAGCTTTTTTGTTTGTTTTAACATGTTATTCTTACCTTAAAGACATGTTTGACTGTGACATATTTTGGTATTCTCACCATGATGGTGTTTTGTATTTCAGTTAATTTGTTCCTTCCATTATATAATTCATAAGTATTTGATTCCTGTCATGAGGTATTGTAATTGTTTAATATTGTTCTTATCCTGTAAATAAACAGAAAAAAAACCTTTTACAGTGAAGCACATTTCATCATCTACATTAACGCAAACTTTCCTGATTGGTGCTGATAACACCACAAAGTCTTCATTGTTGTCACGCCTAGTGCAGACTTGGTCGAACTATGACCAAGTCTTAAGGTTAGGTATTTCTATGTTTTATGTTATGTTGGTGTATGTAGTTCTCTAGCGTGAGAGCCAGCTCAGCAGGGAGCCTGCTGAGTGGCTCTCAGGCAGAGAACTACATCACCTGTGTGGTATTGTCCCTAACGACCACTCATTGTGCCAATGAGTGGTTCTAGGTTGTGATTGGTTAATGTCTTGTTTAGTTTTGGTTAAAGCCCCGCTGGTCCAAGCAGTCAGTGCTTGGACACCCACTATTCTCCCTGAGTATGTCATGCATGTTGGGGTTCTATTCCATCTATGTCTGTGCGTGCTTGTGTTTGCTGTTGACTTTCAGTTGAGCTGAAACCCTGCTGAACCAGCTAAGGCTTCCTCTCGCTCTGAACTGTTCCGATGGTGGCAAACGGACAGCTTCTCTACACCAAGCCACGTTCACCTGAGCTGGAAGCCAACCGAGCTCGTACTGGACTGCACGGCGTGCGCGCTTTGTTTTGGAAGCTCGCTCTCCCATACAAAGGAATCAGGCAAGGACACAAAGCCTTCAGGCCACGGACTGGCTTTCTTGTGTGGGCAGGATTGCCCCAGTAACAGTATACCGGCCAAGTAGCCGTGGAAACCCTTCTCCCTCGGTGCAGTGTTATGTTGTGTGCTGGTTTCTGTTGTGTTGGTTATGTACTGTCTTGTTATGTGTTAAGTTAAGCAATGCTAATGCTAACGCTAATGCTAAGCTAACAGCTAAAGCTATGGTTATGTTATGAGTAAGGTCAAAGGTGACAGTTAAGGTCAAGGCTAATGCTAATGCTAATGCTAACGCTAAGCTAGCGTCAAGCTAAAATACTGATGTAAACCTACAAGCCCTAGTGGGTTCTTTCCAGGACTAAGGATTTTGGTTAATCAGTTCCTCAGTTGTATTACGTTCACTAAGCTGTTAGGTTGTTCTGTTGTATGTGTGTGTGTTTCCCCTTCTTGCAACCTTGTGTTCTGATTAAAAGTTTGGTCCTTGATCTCCTGTACGTCGTCCAACTTTCCACACCCCCGACATGACAATTGTAGATCAATGAACTGTGAAATCTCTGGCCTCACAGGCAGGAGCTGTACTGAAACATGCAGCATTTCTAAGTTTGACTCTATAAATATCACTGAATGTTCATACCTTGTATAGAAGCTTTAAGAACTAATTTATTAACAAATTTTATATTTGAGAACGTTGCTTGGCTGTTCTATCTCACAACTCTGGATGTTTGAATCTGTTTAAACGAATGTGATCTATCTGTTATTATTTATTACTCCAGAATGACTTATTATATTCACTTCTTATTAACCATTAATTATATTTTAGTTATCTTCTGAAACATTTTTCTTCATGTTCGTTTTCTTTATTATGTAGTACAGTTTCAGAACACAGGAAATGCTGATCTTTACAACTCTGGTTCTCACATTTTACCGTGCGAAAACTGAAGATGCTGCAGTCTTTGATGGTGCCCGTATCGTGCTTTGGTTTTGTGGTTTGTGCTCAGCATTGTTGCTGTTTTCCTCTCAGTGGTCTGTTGCTTCAGTTAAGAGCATCAAAACAACTTTCCTGACCTCAAAGTTTAAGCTCATCAAGCTCATCATACCATGGTACCATTTTTTTCTGGTGTGTGTCTCTTTGCAACATGTAAACTTTGCATTTTGTTAACATCATAAAGAGCTGAAACTTTGAGAAGAATGTAGTTTTGTGATGGAGATGTAGGTAAAGAACACACAAGAACATACAACAACACTGTCAACATTTTAAGCTTTTCTCAGTTTGACCAGGTAATACATGCATTCCAAAGACCCCAAATTTCACACAAATATTAATATGGGTCACTACCCCTCTTTTATATCCCCCAGGTGTCTCAGAAGGCTCCCCCCTGAGTCACTGTGAAAGGGATCACTCTTTTTCTTACTGCACTGAAAACATTTCGTAAAGTGCTGATTTGATCAAATATATCATTTTATACAGTAGTTTTACAATGAACCACATGATAGTTTTATTTTAGTACTTTAGGTTCAGTGTGAGGCTGCACACTGAAGAGCTATGGGACAGAGCTAGTGGAAGAATTTATGATTTTATTTAGTTTGTTAACATATGTATATTTCCTTTTTCTTATATCTATATTTTATCTTTATTTTTAATAAACATTTTTAATGTTTCTTTGTAAATATATTTACAGTTTTAGGGTATAATGATAATTTTAGTGTACTTGTATTTCACAATTAAAAATCACTTCAAAATGACAATTTTTTAAAAACTGTTTATAGAAATGTTTATAAATTTACACATTTATCGTTTTAAACATGGGCTAAAACTTGAAAAGGCTACATTCCCTTCTGTTTTCCAAGGTGTACTGTGATAGGGTTCTTTGTGATCAGTAGCTGTTTTTATCTTTACTGATCTGTCGCTTTAGTATGAAGTATAAAAGGAAAAAAAGATAAGACATTTTATTGTGCATTCTGTGAGACATTATGTTGCAGCCTCTGAATGTGTCTGTATGGTGGTTTGTGCTCACTGCAGTAACTTTGTTCCTCTCAGTCATTTGTTGTTTCAGTAAACAGAATAAAAAGTTTCCAGACCCTGTGGGTTTTGCAGTAGTGTCTATGCCAACTAACCTAGGACACATCTGATCTTCTCATGGATTTACATAAAAAAACAACAAAAACTTGTGAAACAGTGATGTTTCAAAGTTTGTTTAAACTGCATTTTAAACATTGAGTTCAACAACAAACAGAATGGAAAAACTGAGCTAAAATATTAACTGTGTATTTAAATGGCATATTGTGCAATATTACTTTGATGTTTAATCTTCAGTCAGTTTTTAAAATTCATTTTGGCAAATTGTATTTTAAAAATAAACATCTATAAAGTATTCAGTTCTGCATGAAACAATGTAACTACACTATGAGTAAACTGTCATGAACTGGTCCTTCACAGTTTGCCCAGTGTAGTGTGGTGGATAAACCCAAATGCGGAGTGACACGAATGAGCAGGTAAACCACATGCTTTGCTATGAGGACGCTCCACTAAGAGCTGAGACTCCCACCGGGAGTCCGCGTTCTCACTCGCACACACAGTCAGAAAAGACAATAAGGCTTTGAATAGTACTCACGGTACCGTTGAGTTGAGGAGAGTTGGTAATGGCAGCTCGGGCAAAGCAAACACAATGACTGAGCATGGAGTACCTTCACTTCCAGGTCTAAATACCATGTGACGCGCTTCACTTCCGGTGCCACGTACGCGTCACGGACTGGTGGGTGTGACAGTACCCCCCCCTCCAGGACTGGCACCAGACGGACCCGGCTGAGAGGATACCCGGCGACGGTAGTCTGCAATCAGAGACGGGTCAAGGATGAACCGGCCGGGGACCCAAGACCGCTCCTCAGGACCGTAGCCCTCCCAGTCAACGAGGTACTGGGTACCACGGCCCCTACGGCGCGAGTCAAGGATACGACGGACCGTGTAGGCAGGACCACCATCAATGATGCGGGGGGGTGGTGGGGCAGGGTCCGGGGGCACTAGGGGAGAAAAGAAAACAGGTTTAAGTTGGGAGATATGAAACACTGGATGTATTTTGAAAGAAGCAGGCAGCTGGAGCCTATAGGTAACAGGGTTAATCCTGTGGGTGATCTTGTAAGGTCCAATGAATCTTGAGGTGAGCTTTTTGGATTCCGTGCGCAGGTGGATGTGCTTGGTGGAGAGCCATACCCTGTTATCTACGTGGAACAATCGTCCTGGGGGGTGCCGACGGCGATGTTGGTTAGCGTAGGCGTCATTGGCTCGCATGATGGCGGTGCGAGCCTGTTGCCAGATCCGTCGGCACCTGCGGACCAACTGTTGGGCCGAGGGTACGTCAACCTCCGGTTCTTGGTGAGCGAACATTGGAGGCTGGAAACCACTGCATACCTCGAAAGGACTGAGCCCCATGGCAGAGGAGGTGAGGAGGTTGTGTGAGAGCTCAGCCCACATGAGGTAGCGGGCCCAGGAGCGCTGCCTATCGGCGACAAAGCACCGTAGGAATCGCTCCAGTTGTTGGTTGACCCGCTCCGCCTGACCGTTAGTCTGAGGGTGGTATCCAGACGAGAGGCTGCAGGAAGCCTCGATCAGGCGGCAGAAGGCCCTCCAAAAGCTGGCGGTGAATTGGGGCCCTCTGTCCGAGACGATGTCCCGGGGGAACCCATGCAGGCGGACTACGTGCTCTAATATCAGCTCGGCGGTCTCCTTGGCTGACGGGAGTCCGGTTAGCGCCACCAGGTGAACAGCCTTGGAGAACCGGTCCACAATGGTCAGGATGGTGTTCTTTCCGTCGGAGTCTGGCAGGCTGGTGACGAAATCAAGGGCTATGTGCGACCAGGGCCGACGAGGAAAAGGAAGAGTTCCATGGAGAAGGTTGGTTATCCGATTTAGCCCTGGCGCACACAGCACACGCCCGGACAAACTCTCGCACATCTTCAGCCATTCTGGGCCACCAGAAGGCCCTCTTTAATTGAAGGAGGGAGCGACGAGTCCCAGGGTGACCGGCCACGGCTGAAGAGTGGCACCATTGGAGAGCCTCCGTCCGTAAGGTGGACGGCACAAAGAGACGTCCAGGCGGGAGGCCTGCCAGTACGGTCTCCAAGGACTGTGCCTGGTGGACGTGATCCTCCAAGTCCCAGGTAAGCGGCGAGATGATGAGTTGAGAGGGCAGGACAGGCGCAGGGACCGCCTGGGGGGCGACGACCTCATATTGACGGGATAGGGCGTCCGCTTTGATGTTCTTGGACCCCGGGCGGTATGATAGATGGAAATTGAACTGTTCGAAGAACAGTGCCCACCGCGCCTGCCTGGGGTTGAGCTGCTTGACCTGTTGTATGGAGAGGAGGTTCTGATGGTCCGT
>JBBPCZ010120550.1:0-10314 GCA_037974445.1 Brycinus macrolepidotus | reverse complement strand
TGCTCGTGTACAGAAGGTAAGTTTAAAGTGACTGTAGTTTTAAAGTGAATGAAGAAGGAACCGTGTTTGAACTGCAGGCCTGAATGATCTCACATTCAAATCAAAGCATGTGAAATTGTTTCAGTATCACAAACAGACTAGACTGAGGTTTCTGACACTGTATGACGTAGAAGCATCTATAAAAATGGACAAAAGTGAATGGAAAATTGACTTCACAAAGTCTGCTTTTTAAAAACATGTCAAAACCTCATATCACCAAAAAGCATCTATGCATGAGAAGCTGAAAAAACATTATTTACTTCAAATGCAAGGTAATGTAACAAGATGTTTTTCAAATTAATTTTGGACTATTCCTGTTCGTCTGTTCATCATGAAATTTTGACAAAGTCTATAAGGCAGGTGATTTTTTTTTTCCAGATGATGTAAAAAGAATTAAAAGGCTTTTTGTTTGTGAGATTATGTAACAACACTGAGTTAAATGTGAATTAGACCTGCGGCCTGCATGTAGCACGTTAGCTACATTAGACTACATAGATCCAGTGCAAAACTAAATTACAGTTGGGGTAAGTAGTAACAAAGTTTATTTTTCACCAGACTGTACCTTTAAAATTCAAGGTGGTCCGGCTCCTAATTCATTTTATTCATTTATTCCTATTCATTTAAGGACTAAATAAGCCAAATGCATTAAATCAGGACCAGTATACATAAGCTCTCTGATTTAGAGCTTTTCTGCTCCAAAACAAGATTTTAAAGCTGCAGCTTATGCACGCACATCTTTACTTGCGCACGCTGTCTTTTTTGACAGCGACCTTACCCCATAAGTCAAATTTAACATTGTCCAGGATTAGATTCAAAAACACTGTTGAAGTCTACACAACCATACAAATAACCCTTTGTTCATTTTTTGCAAGGTTACTGTGCTTCAGTCAGTATATGATCCATCAAAGACAGTGTGTGTTGGGAACACGCATCTCTACTGGCACCCCAAAGGTAATTTACTTTGTTTGAATTGTCTCTATTTAACTACACATATCAATAATATATCAAAATATGTATTTTCTCTACATACATCACACAGCAAAGTTTATTTGGTATCTATGTGACTTAATTTTGGTTTGCCAGACAGCTAAATGTGACCTAAAATTACTGCAATCCAGTTACATTTAGCTAGGCAGCTGGTGGCCTAGTGGTTAGGGAGTTGCCCCTGCGATCAGAAGGTTGTGAGTTCAAATCCCAGGACTGCTAGTGGCACCACTGAGGTACCCTTGAGCAAGGTACCGTCCCCACACACTGCTCCGTGGGCGCCCCCTGTTGGTGGCAGCCCACTGCTTCACTTGGTGAATGGGTTAAATGCAGAGAGAGAATTTTACACTGTTCACACGTGTCTATAAGGGGCCACTTTACTTTAATCTCTAATTCTGAATTCAATCTATTTGAACCCCATTTGGATCACACATTTGGAGGATACACTTTAACAGAGTTTTCTTTTCTGTTTTAAGGAGGAAATGTCAGATTAATACAGATGGCCGTGGCACTTCAGCACATGAAGACAGTCACAGAGCAGCATCCCGGGACGGTGCTATTCTGTGGTGACTTTAATAGCACGCCCTCCTCAGGCCTGTTCCAGTTGGTCAGTCAAGGTTCTTTACCAGAGAACCACAGCGACTGGGCATCTAATGGGCCCGATGAGCTGGTCCAAATGGAGCTTCTCAACCCTTTCCAGTTCACCAGCGCGTGCGGAGAACCAGCCTACACTAACTACGTTGGAGGCTTTCATGGTTGTCTAGACTACATCTTCTTGGAGCCCCAGGTTTTGCAGGTGGAGCAGGTTATTCCCCTGCCCAGCCATCAGGAGGTCACCACCCACCAAGCTCTACCGAGCGTATCTCACCCTTCTGACCATATCGCTTTAGTTTGTGACCTCAAATGGAAATGAGGTTGCCTCACAATGAGGTTGGATTTGGTTTATTTGATGATGTTTATCTGGGTCAGGCTTTGATGTGGAGTTTACACTTTCCTCCACTACCATATTCACCTCAGATGCATCTGATGAAGCGGCTGCTTACACAGCTGTGTAGGTTGAGGGTTGAATACGGTGACTTGTAGTGATTGCAAATGAGCGGTCTGTTTGTTTTCCTAATTTATGTGCTGTTTTCAAACCATAAATTGATTCAGCATTCAATAATTCTATGAAGTCTGTTTAGTTTGTATTAGCAAAGCAGAATGAAAGCTGGCATGACTTCCCAAATATTCAGAATTTTAACTATATAAGCTTTTGCATTTCTCTAGTTTGCACTACAGCTGGGTTTCCAATCTTTTTCAATAAGGGTTGGTGTGGCAGCAGGTTTTTTACAAAGCAGGAGCTGACGATCAGTTGATTAAACTGATTGAACAAGTGGAATCTGGTGCGTTCCTGTTTAATAGGAACGAAAACGTGGAACCACACTGGATAAATCCGGACACCCCTGCAGTCCACCCTCTAGTCAGGAGCAATACTGATTAAAAAAAGGACAGTTCAGTACAGATCTTGTTTGATATAGTCTAAAAAAAACACTCAATCATACCTTTTCAGAAAACAAAAAAGGACAACAAATGCGTCATCTCAAGTCAGAATAAAAGATTTACTTCAGTTCTTTATTAAGAATTATACACGAGCTAACGAAGACTAGAAATTGATATGCGTGATTGAAAACACCAGATCGAACTGACAACGGGAGTATCAAAGTACTTTTTTTCCCCAGCATATAAAAAAAGCTGTGAAATTTGAATTGGCCGACCTAAATCTTACAGGGAAATAAACCCCATTGCTGGCATATATTCACATAGCAGGAAAACACATACTTTAAGGCAGTTGTAAATGCAGATAAAGGCTGTTCATTTACAAAAAATGGGCAAACTCAGGCAAGATAAAGGAATGGTTCACCAAAAACATTGTAATTAATTTGCCCTTACCCCACATGGCCATTGCATTTTTGCGCTGCTTAGTTCTGCACTGAAGCAATGAGGCTAATGGAGTTAACAAGTAATGAAAGTCTATGTAACTAAGTGCAAAGTTAAAGAAGACTGACTGTGTATGGCAAGGGAGACCATTTTTGGCAAACCATTTCTTTACAATCTGCATTGTTATGCAAATAAGCTGTATTAAGGCTCAGTTAAGACAGGCTGTGAAAAAGAGCTAGCGTCTTTCTAACTGCCATTCAGATCAGCATTAGAGGCCATAGAACATTGCAAAGACTCTCTCTACCATTCTGTGATGATCATTATGCTACAGTGGTTTTAACTGCAGATATCTGTAAATAATAAACCAAATATGATCAGACCAATACTGCTGTCTATGTGGAGCTGAAGGTACCTTATGTTCCCAAAACCAAGATGTTTTTTGTTACAAGACTGTCTAAAATCATTTAAAAGGAAACCGTTCAGATTAAAAAGCATGCAATAATGAGATGACTACATAAAAATAAACTGAATGACAATGCCCGAACGGAAATGAGCTGTATAAATATAAATATGATCCCAAAATGCAAGAGCTTGGATGATAGCCTTACAAGTTCGTAACCCATCTTGTTGTGTACCTGTAACTGTGACCGCCTAATATTGAACTAACTTGCAAGCTTTCAGACCTTTCGCTCAGATTAAACTAAAGGAGGGACACAGTTATGCATGCCTGATTGAAATGATTGAGAAATTTCAAGTCAGTAAACCAAACACAGAAAAAAAAAAGCACTGTCAAAATTGCCCCAATGGCAGATTTGGTAACCATCAACTCAAGTATAAGCCAATGTGTCCCATATGTCTGTCAGTTTTGTTGATCATGTCCTTTGTTAAAATATGCCTCTGGGTCGTCCAACCTTTGCAGTTTAGCGTTTGGAGAGTTGCTCGGAAAGCCAATCCAATCCTTCGTACAAACCTGTTCCCTGAGTGGCGCAGGTCGCCTGCACGTACCACTGTTGGAGCAAAATATTGAGATATTCAGAAAATTCAATATCATTTTAATGATATATTCATACACTGCATAGGCTACATTTCAGAAAATGATGTCACATTCAAATGAATGAAGCCAGTAAAATGAGGTGTATCCATACCCTTTAGTCAGTTTGTTAGATGATTTTTATTTATTTTCTTTTTCAAACCACTGTTTCAAGCCACAGTGGTGACTACGGCTGGTCGATAACAAATATATTTGATGTATCGTGGCTTGTTCTATGTGAGATACAGTGAATGACTATATTGCGAATATTAATTGCCATAAAAAAAAAATTTATGCTGCCAGGATGTGACTCGCTTTGGTGTTTCACTTCTCTTGCCCTTCCATATGGCTCCTTCCCTCTCCCAGACACAAAAACGTCACATACTCGCCCATCCATCCAGACCACTCTCCTGGGCGCGTGTGTGTGGCATATGTGCGTTTTTGTATCTGGAGGGAACAGGGTAATTTCACCCCTGCTGTAATAGAAACCACCAGTTCATATAAACTGGAAGGTTTTAATGCAGACATGTTCTGCAGGGACTAACAGGGTCATCATACTGGTGTGATTGTGTCCATCAAAGGGTTAAATGAAGCGCGCTGTAGAGAAGATTTCAAAATACTGAGATATTATTAATAGGCGGTATTGTCCAGCCCTAATAGTGATGGCATCTGAAACTGAGCATGGAGATCTATAAAATGAAACTACAATGCAAAAGTCAAAACTGAACGCTATAAAATGGACAAAGATGAGACTGCTGAAGATTTCCAGTTCATACTTACAGTTCTGCTCCTAAGTGCCTGCAGACCAAGCTTGTCCGTCAGCTCACTGATGGCCATGGCATTGGGCAAGTCCTGTTTGTTGGCAAACACGAGTAGAACTGCATCTCGGAGCTCGTCCTCCTGAAGCTGTTCAAGACGTAAGAGAGAAATGAAGAGGTCATTTAACAGACTTGTTTACTGGTGTGTTGTTTTTACCTAATAATAAAAGCAGAAGTAACTCTTTAAAGACCAAAATAAAACATACTGTTCTTTTTACATAACAGAAAGTCAGAAATATGGAGGGTAAAGGTGTGTTGAGTATTTTTTTTCTTGATCAAGAAGCCAGCGATGTGTGGGTGTGTCTTACTAACCATCTTCTGCAGCTCCTCGGCAGCTTCCTGTGCACGCTCGCGGTCGTTGCTGTCTACAACAAAGATGAGGCCCTGCAACGGTCACACAGAAAACAGTGAGCACCAAACCGCAAGCAAGAGAACATGCCTGCTTTCATCAGTGCAGTGAAACATTCAGTGCTAGAAAAGAAATATTATATTATATCATATATTTAGCACATTCAGCATTTAGCGTATAAGTTCAGATATGGACTGGTCACAACATAAACATTTTCTAAGTTCAGGTATAAAACTAGTTCTTACATTGATATGATAAATAGCCAATTGTAACAGCCGTAAATATTGTTTTATTACATTTTAGTTGTTGGACTGATGAACTAATACTGCATTATTCAAAAAGCAGTGATGTTTTGGATTTAGATGCTCTTGGTTACTTAAGGAACCTGCTAGAGTGGCAGAGGGCTTTGAGGAAATTAAAAAAAAAAAAAAAAAACTTAGTAAAACACTTAATTTTAAATAAATTAATAAAATAACTACTACATTGTTCTAGGAACCCTGAAAGGTGCTTGAAGGCTCCTCCATGAACCTACAGCTGAAGTGTGGTACTTGATGATACTTGATAAAAGTAAGAAGTTCCTGCAAGGGCTTGTGGAATACCAAGGATTGCTAAAGTAACCTTACGAAATGGGGAAAGTTCTGAGGCACATTTTCAGTTTTTTGAGCACCTTTTTAGATCAACCTCCAAGGTACTCTCCTGGGCACCTTTAGTTTTACAGTTTAAACATGTGTAAGTGTTGGGGAACTGATCATGATCCAAACAGAGAATAAAGTATGAGAGTAAGTACCAAAAACATGACCTGAATAAAAAGACTAATCGCTAACTTTATTTTTTTTTTCAAAGATAACCTGGTTAACATCACTGATGTACAGTCTAGGCCTTTTGAATGAAGGTTCTCCACCAAAAAGAAAGGCATAGTCTAGGCCTTTTCAATGAAGGTTCTCCACCAAAAGGAAGGCCTAGTCTAGGCCTTTTGAATGAAGGTTCTCCACCAAAAGGAAGGCATAGTCTAGGCCTTTTGAATGAAGGTTCTCCACCAAAAGGAAGGCATAGTCTAGGCCTTTTGAATGAAGGTTCTCCACCAAAAGGAAAGTATATTCTAGGTCTTTTGAATGAAGGTTCTCCACCAAAAGGAAAGTATATTCTAGGCCTTTTGAACAAAGGTTCTCCACCAAAAGGAAAGTATAGTCTAGCCTGGTAAAGCCTTAACTTTTAACCCCAAATATCCATAACATCCACTCCTTCAGTTACAACTGGCTCTTAGCAAAGACTTGCATCCAAATTTGATCACAAACTGAAACCCACACTTCAACCCAGACCTGCTCACTCAGCTGAGTGCAATTTACTATTTTAGTCTCATTTTCTTTCACCCTGACCCAAATACCCACATCTTGACCCGCTGATAGGGGCCAGACAGCGCTCAATGCAGACACGATCTTGTCTATATTCCGTCCTAACGCTTATGCAGCATCTTCTTCATGTGTAGCCAGAGCAGCATGAATCTGTTAATCAGCTCGTTTCTCTTCAAACATCTTTAAACAAGCCACGAAGGGTAGGAGATATCAAGCATGTTATAGTGGCACACAACGGATTTCCCCTATACCACACTCATGAAGCACAAGCTATGTGGGCATTCGGCCAAAGCAAAAATACACCAGTCTGCCTCCCTCTTGTTTTTTCAGCATGTTAGTAAAGGCTCAGTGACCAAACTCAATCAGACATGGTCATGGAGGGACGGTTAGACACCAAGATAGTAGAGGCAGACAGAGAAGCTTTCAGTGCTGGAATGCAAAAGCCTTAGTATACTATACTGATAGTGCTTACGTGACATTTTACTGTTGTGATGGGCCGTACTGATGAATTTCAATTTCACAATGTTTCTAAATACATAACTGCATACTGTGTTCACAGTAATAACGTTAAGGTGCATATTAAATGTAGAATGTTTTAAAAACCTGATTTGACTGGTTTGATCTGTACTGCTAGTGAACTTTACACAGTACTGTTACCTTTAACCTCACCTCCAGAATTGAATTATTATTAATTTATAATCCAGTAAAAGGCATGCCTTATAGAAAACCGTCAATTTCTGGAAACCATTCAAATATAGATGAATTAAAACATTAAACCACTATTAATAGAGATCTTGGGAGCAGGGACATTGCTATTTTATGAGCCTTATGTCATTGATTTAATGCTCATTATTTTTCAAACATACAGTACTGTGCAAAAGTCTTAGGTGCCTGCAAAAATAATATTTAAAGACTGTTTAGATGAGCAGTGAGTGTTTTATTTCACATGAATATTACTAAATATACTGGATAAAAATAAAAAGAATAAATACAAATAACATTCTACAGTAAATAGTGATTTTATGTTCAGTATATCAGTGTAGTTTCAATCAGAAACCTGGTTTGACTCGATCAGTCTTTCATTAAATTAAATCAGGAGCTGCTGATGGAGTTTCACAAATCCAAACAACGGCTGGAGGAACCAAGGAGGAATCTGGAACCGAACCTGTGTTCTCCTCACCAGCTCCCAAAATATCAACTACTTTTTTATAAACAAAACAAATCTTGATACTTTTTACTGCTTTCTTGTTTGGTAGCATTTATTCTAATGTTATCTTTGCTAACATAGGCACCCATGCATATTGTTTAAAGCCATTTTTCTCAGTGTGTAATCAAGTGTCTAAGACCTTTGCACAGTACTGTATATCAATATCACTAAAACCAAAATATTGGTCCAAACAATACATCAGTGAGCACTTTCTCCTGTGCTATAGGAACCGGTTACCTGTGTGTTCTGGAAGTAATGCCTCCAAAGAGGCCTGATCTTATCCTGACCGCCCACGTCCCACACGGTGAAACAAATGTTCTTATACTCCACAGTCTCAACGTTGAAGCCTGCAGAGGACACATAAGCACAAGTCGATGATGAACACTGATATATGTTGTGGTTTACAATGTGAGTTTTTTTTCAATCTAAAAAGTCAGAAAAAAAGTTTTCAGTCAGAAAACTTCATTGATCCCGGAGGAAACTGCTTATAATACAACTGCACAGACACACAGAGACACGGACACATGAACAGAGAATACAGTATCAGTAAAAATACTACTCTCCAGAAATACTCTAAAAATGCTCAGTACTTTATACACTATACTATATATACAAAATGCTTTGGTCAGTAAGAGAGGTGGATATGAATACCACAGATAAATAAATAAAATTACTGCTGAAATTTACTAGTAACACAAATAGTGGTTTGGAGGTGTTCTCTATACTGAGCACGTAATAGTAACACATGTAGTGATATTGCACATAATAAGATATTGCACCAGTTAAAATGGGCCATGCATCACAGTGAGCCCAGGACTAGCTCTGAGTTTACTGACTGGGAACACAGTAATCAGAATTAGAAAATTTTACTGATCCCAGAGGAAACTGCTAATGACACGACTTCACAATCACACATGAGACACAAAGACAACAATATAAAATATAGTATAAAGACAAAATAAAACTCTGAAATGCTTTGTACTAAATACTAAATACACTATGCTATAAAATACACGATGCAGTGACTGTACTGTATGTTTTGGCAGGGGAGTTGGTACGCTACTGCTGTGGCAGTACTACAAACTGGTCAGTGTATTTCACTGATTCTTGGCTTTAAATTCTTCAATGCCTTGTCCCACTTGTTAAGTTCTAATTTTAATTCCTTGTCCCACTCATTAAACATGGTATGAAAATGTGAGGTTTACTGGTGACTTATTTACTGCACTTGCAAATGCAAAACATATCTGGCACTCAGAATATAACCGCAAATGAAAGTAATTATGAGCTAAAGTTCACCAGCCAATACAGTTACACTCTATACAAACCTATAGTTGGAATCGTTGTGACTATTTCTCCGAGTTTTAGTTTGTACAGGATTGTTGTTTTCCCAGCAGCATCAAGACCCACTGCAAAAAAGAAAAAGAGAATATTAGGTCAGAACAAGGGCTGCACAATATAACGGCTGCTAATCGTCATTGCAATATCGTTTTCTGCAACACTGATACTGCAGAAGGCTGCAATATGCAAATGAGCCTCTAACCAATCACAGTGTTGCTGACAGGGCGACCAATCACAGCTCCAGGTGAGTTACTGGGTGTTCTGATGAATTGAGATCTTCATGTAAGCCATCAAAAGTCTAATTTTTAATCATTAAAGGTGTTGGTGCACAAATGGACAGGGATAAACTGCAGTAGTCAGAATAAAGATTTCAATGTGTTGATTTTGTGACATCACAAAAACTATATACAAACAAAATATATGTAAACATATCACTACAAACTTTAAGCTTTTTTTTTTAAATTCTCATTAATACACTATATGGACAAAAGTATTGGGATGCCTGACCATTACACCAACAGGGACTTCAATGACATTGTATTCAGATATATAGACTTTAATATGGAGTTGGTCACCCTTTGAAGCTATAACAGCTTCCACTCTTCTTAGAAGGCTTTCCACAAGATTTTGAGAGTTTCTGGGGGAATTTGTGCCCATTCATTCTGTAGAGCATTAATGAAGTCAGGCAATGATGTTGGATGAGAAGGCCTGGCTCGCAATCTCCATTCCAGTTCATCCCAAAGGTGTTCCACACCGAACTCATCCAGCCATGTCTTTATGGAGTTTGCTTTGTGCACTGGGGCACAGTCATGCTGGAATAGAAAAGGTTCTTCCCCTCAAACTGTGTCCAGAAAGTTGGAAGCATGACGTTGTCCAAAATGTCTTGGTATGCTGAAGCATTAAGATTGATTTGCCAACTTAATTCAATAAATAAAAGGTGTGTTCCAGTGGCAAGGAATGATAATTTCTTACTTGGTAACTATTCTAGGTCATTTCTAGCCAAGTAGGCGTTCAGTCAGCTAAGGCTGCGTCCCAAATCAAACACACTTACACTTCACACACTACATTTAACAATGCGTTTCTAACTGTCATGTTCTACAATTCATGGACTAAAGTATTGGGACACACTTATTTTTCAGGGCCCCCTACTTCCAGTGAAGGGCAATCTCGATACTTCTTCAGCATACCAAGACATTTTGGAACACGCCATGCTTCCAACTTTGTGGACACAGTTTGGGGAAGAACCTTTTCTATTCCAGCATGACTGTACCCCAGTGCAC
>JBBPCZ010120549.1:0-10315 GCA_037974445.1 Brycinus macrolepidotus | reverse complement strand
ATTTTAATTGTTGCAATTGTAAAATAATGTAAGAGTGTTGTGTAGTTTAACATTTCCAAGGTATAATAAATTATTTACATGTATTACTTTTAAATTTTCTCCAAACATTGTTTGGAATTTTTAATCAAGTGTGGTCAACAATAGTGACCTGCACATTTTACACAGACACACTCCCACAAATTACAAAAGCAATAACCAGAAAAAAAATGATGCCGTCTCTTATTTTTTTCCATATATATATATATATATATATGAAAGAAACACAACTAGACACCCAAACAGAGATTGTCTTGTCTGGCTGGTCATGAATTTGGCAACCCACTGAAACCTCAGCTTAAACCCCCCCAGCACATGTGCAGTAAAACCGCTCCTGCATTACATATAAGTGAGTGAAAAAAGCAGCTAACAAAAGAGGATGAAGGAGTTCTGCTGGTGTGAACAGTGTTAACAGCCATTTAACACACTTGCTGCTGTTTGATCAAAACAGTCATTGCGTCGTAGACGCTCTCTCATCAACTTTGAAGTTCAAAATAAGCACTCGTATTCCATGGCCAGCGGTCCACAGGAGGAGTGAGAATGAAGTTTAGGGTGTGTGTGTTAGTATGTGTGTTAGTGTGTGTGTGTGGCCTCACCTGCCAGGCTGCTGCGGGTATTTGTGTTTGGTGTAGGACTCAAGCGAAGCATAAACCTTTTCCCTCAGCGCCTCCACCTCAGACGGACTGGACAGGCCTTTAGCATCTATAGATCAATAACAGCACCTCACTCACATTACAAACCATGACACTGGTTCATTATTAATGACCATCTTCCAGAAGAACACTGTACATCTGACCAGTGAGAGAAATTTAAAAAAACTACCTCTTTAACAAACTCATAAATTCTCATTCATCATTCATCATCTTATAAAAAACTACTATAAATACTACTATCAATAACGTCTAGAAATGATCCATTAATTATTATCCATTACTCTTTAACTACTATGAGTATTGAATAACTGTTAAGGCAATAACATGCAAATTATGGACTTATGTCTTAAAAGCTTAAAGAGTAATTTGACATTCATATAATTGTCCATGTCTGACATTTTTCTTGCATTTTCACTTGTGTGGTTTCATCACAGACAGGTGGAGCTAAACTGCTGAAAAGGTGAATATATGTAAACGTGTTGTGTTTGTGACATCAAAACATCATTAAAAAATTCCAAACAGGTTGCTTTTGAAGCTAAATTTGCACATATGGACTGGGAGGCCTCTAGCTCTGTTATGTCATGTCCATTCTGGCTAGCATCACGCTAATAGATGGGGGAGAGGGAGGGCCACCCTACCCACCCGGAGAGTGGCCAGTTGTACTCCTGTACGGAAGGCTTTGGCATCAAAGGGGAACAAACATGTTCTAACCCAATAGAATAGGGCCAACTCTTACTTATGATACCTATAAGCCTCTTAAATGTTGTGTTTTGAAACTTTAACAGTGTTTATGTGCTTCACCAACCAGCTTTATTAAAAAAAAAGAAAATTTCATGTAGATCTAGTTAGAGTTACCTGGGTTGAAGAGCACGATGGCTCTGAGGCAGCCCAGCTCTGTTTTATCCATCTGCATGTCCTTCATTTTCGACACCAGCTCAGACAGCACCCTGCAGATGCACAAATCAGACAAAACCACATGATAATCAAACAGTAGCTCCTACTGTTCAATTCAAGTCTTAAATCCACACCTCAGGTCAGTAGTGGCTCGTGATCTCAGATTGGAGTCCACAGGTACATACAAACACCCAGACATTTAAAAGTTGACAGTTTGAGCAGTCTAATGAGAATCAGCTGAAACTGTGGTTATCTGAGGAGAAAGGTGAGTGTGAACTGGGCTTGTTTTTCTGAACTGGAGGTCCGACCTGTCGAAGATGGAGCCCACTCCTGCACTGTGGGCGCTGCTGCGGTGGACATGCAGACCGGTGGCCAGCACAATCCCATCCTTCACCGTCACAGAGCGATGGGAGAACGAGGCAATAAGCAACTCATTCCAGCCTGGACACACACACACACACACACACACACACACACACACACATTATGATTATTAAGAACATTTATCTTTCTGTCTGTCTGTCTGTCTTTCTGTCTATCTGTCTATCTATCTATCTATCTAATAGGGGTGAATGCTTATGCGAGATACTGCATATACTGACCTGCCCGTAGGAGGATGACCTGGTCATCTAGAGGTAACTTCGAGAAGTGTGGGACGCGCTTGGCCCACTCCACCAGAGTGAACAGCTGTTTATCAGCCGCCTGGCAGATGTTGGTGACGGGGTCATTGGTCTGTCAGAGACAGGAACATGTTCCCATCAAAAACTAGTAACCAAGAGATGAAAGACTGAGAATAAAACCCACAAACTGCCCTGAAACTAGCTGCCAGTGACTCCACAGTTCAATCCTTTACTCTCAGAGCTCGGCTCCATAATTGTTGGCACCCTTGGATGGATAAACAAAGGTCATAAAATTGTCTTTCAGCTGAAACTGACACTTAAAATATGAGAGAAAATCTAAGCTTTAATGAAAGTAAATTCAGTCCATGAAAACAAAACCCCTTATCAAAAAACATATGTCCCAATTACTGGAATTCTTATGAACTAAATGTAACTGAAACATTCTAATTTATATTTAATTAGAAAGCCTTAAATGGTCATCCATGACTTTCTGTTTCACTGGGGTACAAACATGAGGCGACACAGAGGCCAAACTCCCTTAGTCATTCATCAAAATGGGGAACATTAGAGAATACATAAACGAAATGAGACAAAAGTGTGTTCATAAACCAGACAATAAAAACAGATACTACATGAAAACGCCAGTTTCTTCTGTTAGGACAGTAACTAAGCAGTGTAAAACAACTTATGGAGCTGTAGCTGAACCTGCTCAGTGTCACATCCGTGCCGCCTCTGCCATGCCCCCAGTGGTCAAGTTCACCAGACTTCTGAGCTGGGGTTTCCCTGCCACGCCACCCTGTCCATGTCTTGGTATGTTTTGGTTTGGGGCGTTGCTTGGCAATGCACCTGTCTCGTGTCAGCCCTCGTGTTCTCCCAGTGATTGCCTGTGTTAGTTTCCCCTTGTGTTTCCAGGTGTCTCATCTCGTGGGTTAATTCAGTAATGATCTGTTGGTGCTTGTGATTGGTCTTTGTGTTTGTGTCGTTGATTTAAAGCCAGCCGATCTAGCAGTCCGGTGTGCGGTCACCGACAAACATCGGGCAAGATTCTCCCTTGCCTTCATGTTCGTCAATGTTACTCTCTGCTACTGGCTCAACAGCCTGAGGAAGAACTCCGGTCTCCTCTGTAGTAAGAAGTTCTCCTCACTGACATATGCCAGGGGACTCTGACTTCACTATTTGTGTCTCTCATGTTTCCTTAGCGTTAACCAGTGAGGCTGGAGCGCCCGTAGGCTGGAACTACCCCTAGTTGGCTCTGCACGAGGAAGAGCTTCTGCACCTCGTACACCTCGTGGCTCCTGGTGAGAAGCGTACCAAGTATTACCAAGTTTTGGGACCATCTCAGTGGGACGAAGGACAATCTCTGAACTGAATGGGTCCCTTCCTCTTGACTGATTGTATTTCTGTTCTACCCAGCCCCTTGCTTTCAAGTGACTGTTTACGTGCCTTTTGCTATTAAAGCCCTTTGTGTTTTGTTTAACTCCTGCATCTGTGTCCTCCTTCCCTGAGACAACATGACACCCGGAAGAGGATACATATTGATTTTACCCTCAAATACAGTGAAGAAGATTCTCCGAGAGGCAAAAGAAGGCCCTTGGACCCTTGTTAGAATACACGGCATCATGGTCTCCATAAAGCTCCTGGAGATTTTAAAAGAAAAATGCCTAAAAAGCTAAAACTGGATGTTTCAGCAGGACAGTGATCCAAAAAATTCACACAAAATGGTTCAGTGACCTCAGAACCAAGCTTTTGACATGGTCTTCAGAGTTTATTGACCTTAACACCACTGTAAATAATGGGATGAACTGAAGAGGAGAGTTCAAAGGAGAGGAACTGGAGCCCTGGAGGATCTTGAGAGATAGTTCTGATAAGAGTTTTGCTTTCTTATACTGCTTCAATTAAAGGTTAGATTTCTCATATTCTTGGTGTGAGATTGAGCTAATTAACCACAAAGACATTTTATGACATTTTTACTGATCTGGTTGACTGCACATAACTCACTAAAGCAATAGGTCATGAGAGGTTGTGTGTTAAGAGTGAGTGCTCAGCTGAAATCGGTGCTGTCTGAGTGTGTGCTGTGATAAAGGTTTGGTTTCTTACTGAGTTTCCTGCACTGGGCTGGTAGACCTCTGTTTTCGGCTCCACGGCTAATTCGGCATCTAGAATCTTCTCCACCGGCATGTCTTCATTTAAACAGCAGCTGGAGTCGACCTCATTATCACTCTTATCACGACCGCGCTGCCTCTCTTCCTGTACAGCTACACACATTCAAACACACAAACATAAAAACCTAATGAAGTACACTACATGGCCAAAAGTATGCGGACACCCCTTCTAATTATTGAGTTCAGAGTGGGGCTGAATCAGAAAGAGTGTTAATAACCTCTCAGGTGAAACAATGGTAATCAACCGTCCTCTAAAGGGTGAGCAGGGAACATAATTACAGTACTTCATTCTAAAAAAAACAAGGTTCTTTGACTTTTGAGAGAGAGCCTACCCAGAGAAAACGAGGCCATTTGTGCTCTCTTGGACTCCCTGTCATGGATGACTGTGGCATCCCTAACATCTATCTCCCAGTGACAGTTTTACACAGTTATATTTGTATAATTATCATTTATTGCTGTCTACCTCCATTCTGCGTTTTTGCACACCTAAAGACTGCTGCAAGAATACAGTATCGGTCAAAAAATTGTATTCACACAAATGCCAACTGCACTACATGCTGTCCTGGTGTTTTGTTGTTCTTGTGTTTTTCTTTGCACTTTGTGTATTTTGTCCTGTCTGCACTGTAGTCTTGTGGTGTTTCCGTTTTTGTTCTTTGTGGGTCTGTTTTCGTTCTTGTGTTGCTTCGTGGTCCTAGAGCAACGCTGTTTGGTGTCACTGTGTTTTGTGTGTAAAGCTGAAACGACAATAAACCTCCTTGACTTGACCTTTCCAATGCGTAGACAGCTGTGCCACTCGGCAGCCCCACTGAACTTTCTGACGCATGATGAATGTTTTATCAGTGTTAAGGTAATTCAGTGCTGCACTGTGTCTTTAAAGGTCTCACCTTCTCTCTTCATGCCCATAGCCAAGCACTTCTGATAGCGGCAGTACTGGCAGCGGTTCCTCTGCCGTTTATCTATCAGGCACTCTTTACTGTCCCGGCAGGTGTACGTCAGGTCTTTCCGGACTGTCCTCTTGAAGAAGCCCTTACAGCCCTCACAGCTGTACACGCCGTAGTGCTTTCCTGAAAAAAAGTCACATCAAACAAGAAGAAAGGACAACATTATATTCTAGGCGTGTAATGATTACGTTACACTGGATTACATTCATTTGGCAGATGCTTTTATCCAAAGTGATTTACAATACGAGGAAACAGTTTCAGGACAAGTCCTAAAATCTTTATGTAGGGAGTAGTGCAAGAAGACAGAGCATCAGAAGAGGAGATGCTCTCTGAACAGATGAGTCTTCAGGAGGTTTTTGAAGATAGAGAGGGATTCTGCTGCTCTGGTGGCCTTAGGCAGCTCATTCCACCAGCGGGGAACCAGAATGAGACCAGTCTGACTGGGTTTACCTTGTGAGTAGGGACGGCAGAGCCAGACGATGTTCCTTGGAGGAGTGGAGGGAGTGAGTAGGAATGTAAGCCTGAATGAAAGGATTAAGGTTGCTGGATGTCACTCTGTAGGCAAGATTTAGTGACTTAAATTTTATATGTGCAGCCATATGTAGCCAGTGTATATACTCAGCCCATGATTTGATCTAATTCACTGGGCTGATATTCAATATTCTCACAATATTTTGGACAAAATTTGAATAAGGAAAAATGATGGTCATGATCATGTTGGTTTCGCAGCTTACTACCAACACTAGAGCTGGGAGGCAGGAGGAATGCTGGAGTTAGATGCTGGTTTTGGTGCATTATTATACCTATCTTATAAGCTTTAGAAATACAGACTGGACTTTTTCAGGGAAATCAGTGGATGGACTTTGATTTCAGCCATAAACTGTGTGGAGAGAATTGAGTCAGAAACTCCGTTACATAGAGTGATTCCTACATCCCTGATAATAAATACACTTTATCTCTGTAGCATCTTCCTTAAGGATTATTGTAGACACCTTAATGTAAATTAGAACATGAGTCGACTACTACATCAGTAGGACCTAATCCTTGTCCTGGAGTTCACCTACCCTGAATATTTTACGGCTTTCCTGTTCTCCAACTCAGAAAGAACTTCTCTGTTTAGTTGGATCAGGCATTTTAGAGAATGGAAAATGCCAAAAGAACATCAATGTGGTGCTGCGAGGTTACCTGAGGACCGATCTCCACAGATGGAGCAGATGTGTTTGGACAGGGAGCCTGGACTAATGCACTGAAAGCTGTTGCTCCTGCTGCTGCCGTTCAGACTCAGGGGAGGCTTCACGTCCTCCGAGCTGCTCAGACAGTTCATCTACAGTAGAGAGGAAATAATTGTATTCAGTATCATACATAGTTGTATTCAGTATTACCACTGAATACAACCAGCACACTACAGTATGTTCTCTGTTCAGTACATTTCTACACTTCAGATCTTGTTTATACTTACATTGTTTATTTGAATATATTTTTTCTACATGTTTTAGTACTTAGTTTTGTGTTTAATTTTATCTTTCATTCATCGTAACTATATTGCACTGTCTCAGGGACTCATTTCCCTACATGTTGTACTTGTATAACTGTGCATGTGACAAATAAAGAATCTTGAATCTTGAATATAAGCAGGGCTCGATCTGAGGAAGGGGGCAAGGCCTTGAAACAAAAATCCCCCCCAAAAAATTGCCATGAAAACCTAATACATAAATCACAAAGAAAAAAAATGTGCTTGCACCCCACATTCATTTCAGCCCATGATCCCCTTGAAATTTATTTTTAATCACAATTTCATCACCTAATATAAGCTTAGTGTTGCAAAGGGACACATTACATTACACGCTACAGCTGTTCATCTGGAACAATTTTTCTTTTGGGAGTTTATTTGTTCCTCATTGCAGTGAAGTTCAATGTCTCTGATGCTCTCCTGGTCACAAATTAGTATCTCTGAGAGATAGCTTGGAATATTGGAGAAGGCTTTGCTTTTGGGAGTGCTTTGTGTAACTCTGCTCTGAGCCTGTAGGGGGCGGAAGTTGATTCAGAGGTGAGAAGCCTGGTAATGGGAAATCAACAGACATGAAGGCAAATGAAGCCCAACAAACAGCTCATGTAAGTAACTGAAATAATATAGAACTGTAGATTTGATGGAGTTTAATCTTAATGTAACACAAATGCATGACAGGGAATGCCAGACAAACAGGATATTTGAAATGCACCTGCCCCAGTAAGAACATATAAAAGCTTATCTTATTTGCCCAAACTCGGTGCTAAAAACATATAGTGGTCTTTGTTCTTTCTTCACAATAATGGCATTAAGATGATCAAACCCAACATCTAATCAATGATCAAATGCTCACTTTTTGTCTCCTTTAACTCATTCAAATATGGCCTCAGGTGTGGTTTGTGTGTGTATCTATGTACATGCTATGTGCATGTATATGTGTGTGTGTGTGTATGTGTGTGTGTGGGTGTATGTCCATGTTGGTCATAGTAAAATGGATCAGCATGTGGAATCGAAGCTTTCTGTGTGCTGCAGTGTTTTCTATCACTGTATAAAAGAAACTCAGTGCTGTCTTTATTGTTGGATGTGACCTGTAGGCTCTTACTATTACTTGGTTAAACACTGGAAAAGCTGGAATCTCAGAACTACTAGAGCGGACATAGAGCCTGTTTTGACTGTTGAGTATTATTTTTTTGTTTTGTTGGTATATGTCAAAATTTACGTTTTGATGATTAAATTAATTACATTATTAATCCACCAGCAACAGTAGGCTACTAGCACTAGACAAAAAAGGCTATAAAAATAACTTTTTTATTTTTCAGTTAGAAAATCACTGGACTTCAAATGACTTACTTTAATATGTGAACACAAAGAGCAATAAAACATTAAAGGTAATACTTTTATGCTGCAAAGTAAAGAAAATCTTGATTTCTACTGCTAATCGACCAAATGCCGCTAGAAATGAATAGCCATTTTTAAAAGAAATTACAATCCTTCTGGCCCAGACAGCTTCAGCACCTCACTTTCCCCAAGTCAGTGCTCTTGGTGTTCTCATCTCATTATCATTCATATATAGCGTGTTCGTCATATGTTCACAGCCCTCAAAAGCTTTATAATGAATTAGATGGATTTGTGTCCCATAATCCGTATTGTCTGATCTATTCTGAACATTATTTGCAGAAAGGGGTAGATTAAGAAAAAACATGACTTATTTTGATCTCCTAAACTGTGAGAATTTAATGTTAAAAAGATAATTATTCAATAACTACTAACCATGTGAAGAAATGTAAAAACTGTGCTGAGGCCCTGCAGAGGCTTTACCTGTGGACTGTAGCCCAGACTAGGCGTGCAGGGCATGGAGGACACTGGGGAGCTCAGTGAAGACGAAGTGATGACAGAGAAGGGCGATGTGAGGCCACTGATGACGGAAGGGTGGTGATGAGTTACCATGGAAACAATGGGGGGTTGGCAGGGGGGGGGCCTCAGGTGACTGTGGATGAGCTGCACTGAGGAGCCTGCAATCACACCACAGAGCGAGAGAGGGGTTAGCGGAGTCACTGTCCACACACTGCATCCAATCAGAATGTACAGGGAGGGCAGCGGGGTCAGTCTCTACAAGCTGAGGACAGTGGGGTCATTTTCTAGAACTGTGATCAGAATGGAAACAAAGGGTCAGTGGGGGTCAGCACATACAAGCCATGTTTCTGTCATTATTGGACAACCAGATTTAACCAAAGACTTTTCATTATCATAGTGATCCAAAGTTTTACAGATATCAACATAAATCAAGTCTGGAATGTTAATTCTGGCCAGATGTTTGATTGAACTTGTGGTTTTCACACTGTAACCATTTTTTCACATACAAATCCCACTATGTGAGCAAAAGTACACTTGCAACACTCTATAAACCACAGGGAATACCATTACAATCACATAGCAATGCCCTAGCAACCACCTGGGATACCATACCAGCTAATTGGCAATATCCTAATAACCATCAGGAGCAGAATAGCAATCTTGTGGTTGGAATACCCTAGCAACCACCTGGGATACCATAGCAACACCCCAGCAACCACCTGGGATACCAGGCCAGCTAATTGGCAATATCCTAATAACCATCAGGAGTAGAATAGCAATCTTGTAGTTAGTAGCCACCTGGAACACCCTCGCAACCACCTGGGATACCATATCAACACCCTAACAACCACCTGGGATACCATATCAACACCCTAACAACCACCTGGGATACCATATCAACACCCTAACAACCACCTGGGTTTTCACTGCAACCACCTAGCAACACCCAGGCAACCAGCTGGGATATCATTGCAATTGGTTAGCAACACACTAGCAAACAACCTAAATGCCATAGTGACCATCTGGCAACCACCTGAAAAAATAGTATGTAACCACTCAGGATGTTCTTCTGTAGTTCATTATGTAATCAAAAGTAATGCATTATGTAATGATGTTCTTACACCAACATAACATAGTAAATGTAGAGCAAAGGTATTAGAACACTGTGTTCTAGACGGCTTACTGAAAGATCGGATATGAGCATTCGGACACATGTGGGGTGTCAGACTGGCAGCGTTTGTAGACTCTAGTGTTACAGGGTGGCATCTCTAACAGGGTCACAGGAGTGACTAGAGGCCAACTTCAGGCTCGCCTTTCACTGAAGTTCCAAAATGTTGGTCAGGGGTGTCCAGGTCTGGTCCTGCCTGGAGGACTTTAGTCCAGCACAGTTTGGTGATTGTTGATTCTCACATGCGATCTGGGTCAGGCTCAGACAGAAAGTATTCGGGTGCGGACCAAAGCCTTAGACTTCATTAAAGCTCTACCATAGGATGTGGTGTGCACCCCCTAGTGGCCAGAGCCCATTTACACACATATATATATAAAATTAAAATGTAAAAAATTAATATCATTTGGGAATCCTAAGCGACATCTTGCTTATCAATTAATTATCAATGTATTGCCTATAAATCAAATAAATAACTATATA